>JAMAGK010000032.1:0-267594 GCA_023626135.1 Talaromyces sp. R2412 | reverse complement strand
TTGCCCGCGACAATTCCGTGGTAAATGTCCTTGAGGGTGGAGAGGGACTGGTGCGCGGCAACGCCAAAGACATCAACGTCGCCCGCGACAATTCTGTGGTAAATGTCCTTGAGGGTGGAGAGGGACTGGTGCGCGACAATGCCAAAGACATCAACGTCGCCCGCGACAATAGTGTGGTGGAAATTCTTCAGGGTGGAGAAGTACTGGTGGAAGACAACGTGAAGAATATTAATTTGGGACATTAATATTCTGTCATTTCCCACTTTTACATCTTCAAATTCTGCAGGGAACCTTCGAAGTATGTGGATTAATTACATTTATCACCAGGTTTTCAGGCGTCGCACTAGGCAGAAAAGACGTATTTTAGCAGAGGCAAGTAGGGGTACACTGAACGATCTCTCAATTGATTCACTGTCGATCGTGTATCTATATACTTTGCATTGGTGTATTTATTATTATAATATGGAACACTTGAGTCATTAACTACACATATAATGGGTGATTAGTATGTGGAGTGTATTACTACTGTAGATGTCAGCTTCATTCTTTGGATATTTTTGTTCCAGTGTTGTCTTAGATCAAACACCAAACAAGTTTCTGAAAAGATATTCACCTCCATAACATTCTCTATGATTGGAATAGTCTTGTTCTTCAAGGCTGTAGAAGATTCTGTCTTGGAATCACACAAAACGCCGTGTACATAGTGATGATTTGTTAACAATATGTTGAGATCAACATGGTTGTCAATTTCTATATTGAGGTATAGTTAATCGTGTTGGTCGTCTGTGAAAGATACATCACTCAGCCCAATTGTATCCTAGGTTCCGGGAATGTTTATCGGAAACAAGTAGCTGAAAATTATTTCTCCATTTCAAAATATCCTTGCCACTCAAAGAATTCACATCAAGCCGGAGCACCTCCGGTGGTTTGAGATGTCATGCTCAGTTTACTTCTTTTCGTTCTTTTTAAAGGGCATTTGAACAAAGCACCACTGTTAGTACGGACCAGATATCAATTGAGATCAGTGCTTCATATTTGACTGACAATTTAAGTGATATTGTCCGACCAATGTTGGTACTGTGTAATTGCCGACTTATATATTGATTATTGAAAAGTACTGTATGTGTATAGATAATTGACTGGTAACAATTAGGGCTTCCAATAATTTAAACACGATTTTCATAGGCCAAATTTCCTGCAGCATTTGCCCTAGTCGACGTGACCACCCCCTTTATGACGCAGTCTAATATGCTAGAAGGCTTGTTGTGTTTTTTTCTTTATCTCTCAGGCGCTAACAGCTGGTTGAAGACACTGTCTTGGATTTTGTGTGGCCCATCCTCTGTTCGTAGAAACAGACGTTGATATTCTATTCAATCCCGGACAAATATGAAATAAGCTCCTTAAATCCTTCCACTGCAGTTTCCAGGTCGATTTGCGAGTCCAGCAAGGTTGATGTCAAAGTCGTGCAAATTCGACCAAGAACAAAACGCGCCGCTTCGCTTGCTAAGCAAGAATCAGGTGCGAAACTAGGAATTAATTGCCTCTGGCAGCTATCTATTATCACATCGCTGTTTTTATACTCTTGATAGTCAATAAAAGGCTCTAGAAATGTTTCCAGCTTCTCTCGGAGGGCTATTAGGGATTGAAATTCTCCTTGAGCAAAGTTCCGAAGCTGACTTGAATACCGATCAATAATAACATCAGTCACAGCCTGCCAATTGAAACTGCTCCTTGATGGTTCGTTATTTAGGATCATTGAGTCGATGGCAAATCGAATAGGAGTCAGGTCCTCTGGTGAAATGTGAGACAATTGTGGAAGCCTGGTGTTGTTCGGGAACAGTTCCAAGTTATACGTCGTACCGCGAGGAAAAAGCACGACCGGGCTTCTTACCGCCAGGACCATGGCCATCATTTGCGGATATTGTTTGCGGCTTTGTTTGCGAGATACGAACAAGATTGAGGTCGCGCTCAAAGTTGCATAATATAATTTCAAAACCCCCCTCTGTTCGCAGGAGACCATCAATCCGCTCAGCCCATTTGTCTTCGACCATTTGGCAAGCTTGCAACGCACGAGCCTGGTCGCTGGGAGGACCTCCGAGTCTTTTCCCGTTGTCTACTTCTGTTCTCTGCCCCGGTCTTTTGCCTCCATGGCCGTCATTTTGTGGTATACTATCGTTGAAAAGAATGCGGTCTTGCGCTTCCAGTGATCCCCCGGGGCCAGCAGACATCCCATCCAGGTAGAGGAGGCGCAGGTCTTTGGCTGACTCGTAGGTGTGCAGGTAACCGTGTTTCGCGACTGAGGCATCGTCATCCTGCAGTGGCCTTTGGCCACCGATTTCTCTGCTATGAGGCCGAAGGCGTCGTTCGCTGCGATGAGCAAAGCCTAGCGAATGCTCAGGCTCAAACGCCAGCCATTCTAAGCCGATTACAGGGAGTTTTTCACCAGTACCGTGATAAAATTGTATGCCTTTTGGAACGATAGCGAGGAAGAATGAAACTCCATTGGGATATTCCGACAGAATAGAGTGTCGCATTGCAGCATGAATTGCGTTGAAGATATGGTTACATTTCGAACGCCCTCAGTGCTATTCTGGGCGAAGGAAATGGTGAGCAAGACTGTCCATATACACAGAGAATGAAGCCACCGATGCATAATGGCTTTATTACTCGTATAAAATTTCTTGGTTTGAAGAGGGAAAACGCGTTTTTAAAGATGATCAGATAAGATCTTCTAGTTCCACTGGGTGACGCGGCCTCCAAATGCGGCAGCCTACTAATTATTTTGTGCCATGCGAAATAACATGTGGCTGGATGACAAAAAGCCCACTAAGGTCGCCCTTTTTGGCAAGTCGACACTCGACAGCATGTTAATTATGCGCAATCACCTCTCGGCTCTAGGCTCAAGTCGCTGTCAATCATCCGTATCAGTGCAACTCTGGCTATATCGTACGATCGGAACAACGGGGCGCTATCGGCGAACATGACCTAAAGCATTCTGTGCAAAATGGAGGGAGCTAGAATGTGTCTTGAATGAATTGAATTATGTAGTTTACGAACTGATAGATGTAGGTGAAGTCGATGGTGGGACAGAGGGATTACCGACTCGACAAAAAGCAGAATAAGCAGAATAAGTTGTACTTTGATTTTTCTTCTCTCTTTTTTTTTTTTGAAAAATAAACAGATAAATCAATGCATCAAATACATGTAAAGATGTGGGTTGTCGACTGGTGTGTGTCTAAGACTTAATGCTAGCCGTAAAGACATTACGCTGACATTGTTGCTTTTGTTCTCCAGTGAGGTGAGATGAAAGTCTATAACTTTGCAATTACCGAAGAGAGTGTGTTCGAGAAAGTAAAATGGAGAAAGTAAATAAAGGGGAAATCATTTCCCTAAATGGGCATCCATAATATCAGATAGTTCAAACTCCTCGATCACGGCCCCAAAACTAGGTCGATGTAAGCAATGTATCTCTGACCTATAGAATGCTTCTGAAGAACGTACCCAAAACAGCTAATTTTAGAAGAAATAGCGTTTTGCAATGCTTCCAACCCCGCTGGCGTGAGATTCTGAAAGCGACTGTGCGATTTTATCTGGTTCCATGCCTGGACCGGCGTGATCTCACCATCGAGATCCAGTCTATTCGAAAGCTCAAATAATCGGTCAAACTCGGCCGTGGGGACAGCCCATGACTCTCCGTCTGCGCCGAGATGGGGTGCATGGCTCAAAAGTGATGCTTGAAGGGTCAGGGCGTGACCGTGGCATTCACCTGCCTGGAGGGGAGATAATGTGTGTTGCAAACATGGTTTTTCGAGCCTGACATTATAGGTTTCAGTATATTTGTATGGATTAAATTGAAAAGATGGCCAGCGACTGCTGGGTAGTTGTGCTTGGAACTTACAGCAAGACGAAATCAATACCTGTCTGGGTACTATCTAGGCCGTGAGGATGCGGTTTTGCCGACACATTCTCTGGTGACGGGGTCACCATAGCGTCTTGTAGCGAGTTTCCAGAGTTCATTTGAGGTGGAATTGCATTGGGCGATACTGATGCTTGAGCATCTCCGGATTGACCCAAGGTAGAAACCTGGTTGGAAGAATCGAAAGAGGTTGGGGATAATTGGGCCTGCAGCACTTGCGGTTGGGCCAGACTGCCAACGACAGACACATGCATCAAACCCGCAGGTTTCAAATGCTGTAGGTGAGAAGAAGAAGGAATGGTGATTTTGTGTGCAAGCAAGATGTCCTTCAGCACCGAGTTCTCGATACTTGCATCTTGGTAGTCCTGTCTGAGTACTACATCTTCGCGAAGTTCAAGGATCCGGTTCTCTAGATGCCGGATATAGTCCTCTTTTCTTTCACGGTGTTTTCTTTACTCTCGTGGTTAGCTAGGGCCTTCTCTCTCTGGAAGGGTGCGATGAATACCTCTGTGCGCGCCGGATTTGTTCGCGCCGACGGGTGTAAGCATTTTTCTCAGTGCCTTCAGATCCGCCATTTTCACCTGAACAAGGTTAGCTGTGAAGTTTCTATACACAGGCTGTTCGTTGCCAAGGGTTGACCCTTCACAAGGGAGGTAGGTGTAAGAGAGAAAATCAGGTTGTCGGAGCTGTGGATGCGCACCATCAGAGCGAATTGCGCTGCGGGATCTATCAAAGACCGCTGAGAAGAATCGGAACTTGCTTGAAGATGCTTCTTTGCTCGGCATGTTGAATGTCGTTGTCGATCAGTCAATGGCGCTCAGTGCTATCCGGAGTGAGGTCTCGTAATATAGTCGCTATTTAACTGTGCAACGGGGCTAAAACAGCACAGCAATGTCAACTTCAAAGTTGACACCGTGAGTAAAGACGAAACACGTCCCTCAGTATCAAAGATCCATGCTCTTCTAGTCTTTTTCTGCTTTGCTTTTTTGTTGAGGGCGAGCTATCTATTATTAGCTAGCAGCTAGCCCATGCAAAATGCCCCAGCCCCATTCGCCGACCAGCTCCCCGGCTTACTTGATCCTACAGCTAGCGTCCAGCATGATTCCAAATAGCCCATGTTCGGGGAGATTTAAGCTGCAGTCTTTTGGCTGTGTTTGTCTACATAAGAATGAATACGCAGATATTTAAAGCCTATGGCCGCGAGAGTACATGCGTGGGCATTCAGCGGTTAAACATGCCTTGTCAAGCAGTCAAAAAGCCTGCGATTAGCGTTAGTCATTGTCACTCATTGTTGCATTGATAAAAATACTGTCGCTCCTCTCGACGCTGGCGACGGAAAGATTTCCTCCTCCCTTAATATTGAAGTGCTACGTTGAAAAACACACAGGGTAGTCACTTTGTCGTTCGATTTTGCTCATTATCAACAGTATTCACAATAGGATCAACAGTCACGATATCTCTATAAATAGCCAGAAAGCCAGAAATTTTAGAATAGCCACAATTACACATTCATGTCAACAAACAAAACGACAACCGAGATGTCGAGTCCGTCGCCGCCACCCATCTGATCAAGTCCAAGAAGCAGAAGCGTTTTAAGGATGAAATTGCCCCTGTTGCCTACAACATGCAGCTTCGCGAAAGGACAGTGGAGTGAAACAAGTAGATTCTCGAGAGTGCACGTATTATGATTCAGCGTCGATATATACAAGTTGGCGCCTCAATATGCCCATACATTGACTGCCCAAGGGACCTTGGTCTTTTGGTGCAGCAGTCAATGTCTGATGTTGGTGTTGAGTAGCAAAACAGTTGCGGCGGGCAAACAAGAGCCAATTGAGTTCTTCATGCAGTCTAAATGGATCGTCACTTCAGGCACTAACGCAGTCTATGGTGAGGATGGTGAAGAAGAAATCTATTGATCACGAAGCAGATGCTGCCAGCGCTGTTGGAGCAAACTCCTCTAGGTGTGTAGAGGAGAAGAGGAGAAAGACGTAGAAGTGATGTGTGACAGCAAGGACCATCAAGACATAAATCAGGGTATGTTTGTTGATGAGAGAACTGTGACGAAGAACAACGGCCCTGCAAGGAGAGCTCCATGAAAAAGTTCCCTTTGCGGGATTCCGGATCCAAAACGAAACGCATCGTCGAAAGCATAAAACACAGCTCAGTCACCAGTAAATTGTTTCCAAAAAAACCTTCCCAAGACACTCGAATTTTCGTTAAAAAAAGCATTCGGGTTCTCCTCGCATCTTGCCATATCTGACCAATCTAAGCAATAATTGGCTTCGAAATGCCGAGGAAATGCATTTTGGACGTCCTCTTGGGGAATTACCCTGTAGGTTCCCACTTTGTCCTCTTCATCGTCGTAATCTGCCTCGTTGAGCCTTCATTGTGCTGTAGAAGTGCATTTTCAATATCGTCCTAGGCCAATACTCTGAATGGCCACTGTCCTCTTCATCATCATAATCCGCCTCGTTGAACCTTCGTTGTGCTGTAGAAATGCATTTTCAATATCGTCCTCATCATTGTAACCTCTGTCGCTGGCCATTTTCTCTTTATCATCATAGTCCGCCTCGTTGAACCTTCATTGTACTATATAAATGTATTTTCAATATAGTTCTCGTCATTGTAACGTCTGTCGCTGGCCACTTCGTCCTCTTCGTCGTTGTATTCCGCCTCGTTGAACCTTCGTTATGCCGTGGGAAATTCTGAATATGAATCCAGTCTCCGACCTTCCAGAGCTCATCTTGTGTATGATTCCTTGGGCAGCGGCAAAAATTTGTCTTCTATGGTGGACTTGAGAGGTGATTCCTGCGTGTCATAGAATTAGCATTAATGATTCTGAATTCAAAGCCAAAAACTCACATTGTCGTCGAGAAAGAACAGAGTACAGCACCTTCCAGTGGTATTGTCTTCTCTCGATATTTGCAGATATAGTACGGAGTTCAAGGAGGTAATTTCATCTCGCGTGACTGTCTCGGTATTGTGCCGCATCGCAGACGTACAAAGCCTTTACAGGCGATAGTCTGAACAGAGGAACCCCCTCTTACTAGTTGGCAAGGACTTAGGGGGGAGTATTAAAGAAAAAAGAAGAGCGAGGGCAAATTGGTGGGCAAATTGACATAGGATTGGGCAGAGAAGGAAGATTAATTCTCATGGAAGGGGCTAAGCTAATTCGAGCATTCAAAAGTGTAGTGGAGAGTCAGTAGGTGGACATCAATAGGGAGTTATACATCTGAGGAAATGAAACACAATATACAGCCTTGGAAAAGAACAAAAAAGTAAGACAAGACAACTCCTCCTTGGTGCACCGTTCCAATGTATCCCAATCCCTTCTCGGTTCCGCCAAACATCAGCGCTGTCTCAGAATTTCTAAAATACAAAGAGAGTCTCATAGCAGAGAGCAGCTCATTTTTTTTAAGTCAAGATTCTTGTCGTTTATTTCTTGGCTTCCTTGGCCTCCTTGGCGTCAATCACACGAGTGATCAGACCAGTAGCAACAGTGCGACCACCCTCACGGATGTTGAAGCGCTGACCGGCCTCGGCAGCGACGGGGCGGTGTGTCTTCAGGATCATTTCGACGTTGTCACCGGGCATGACCATCTTAGACTGGTCATCTCCGGGGAAGCTAAGGGAGGCGGCCTCATCTGAGAAATAGACATTAGCATTGATTGACTCCTCATTGGGACTCAATTGAATACATACCGGCAGTGCGGATGAAAGCCTGGGGACGGTAGTTGGAGCCGAATCCAGTGCGGCGACCACCTTCAGCCTCGGTCAAGACATACATGGAAACCAGGAAGTTGTCGTGGGCCTTGGTAGATCCGGGAGCAGCGATAACCATACCACGCTTGACGTCGTCGCGCTTGATACCACGGAGAAGCAGACCGGAGTTGTCACCAGCACGAGACTCATCGCAAGACTTCTTGAAGGTCTCGATATCGGTGACCTTGGTCTTGATCGCATCCTTCGAGAAACCGACAATCTCTACTTCGGAATCCTTGTTGAGAACACCACGCTCGACACGGCCCGAGGCCACGGTACCACGTCCAGAAATAGAGAAAACTTCTTCGACAGACATCAGGAAGGGTTTGTCAAGGTCGCGCTGGGGGGTAGGAATCCAGGTGTCGACGGCGTTCATGAGTTCATCGATCTTTTGTTCACCAATCTCTGGTTTGCGGCCTTCCAAGGCACAGAGAGCAGAGCCAAAGACAATCGGGGTCTCTTCACCCTCGAATCCATACTGAGTCAGGAGCTCACGCATCTCGAGCTCGACGAGTTCCAACATTTCAGGGTCCTCCACGGCGTCGACCTTGTTGACGAAGACGACAATTTTCTGAACACCGACTTGACGAGCGAGCAGCAAGTGCTCACGTGTCTGGGGCCTAGATGCACCGTCAGTATGCCGTGGGTGACTGACAGCTGCAAGCACTCACATTTGACCGTCCGATGCGGCAACGACAACGACCGCACCGTCCATATTTGCGGCACCAGTAATCATGTTCTTAATGTAATCGGCGTGACCAGGGCAGTCGACGTGGGCATAATGGCGGTTCTCGGTCGAGTACTCGATGTGAGCGGTCGAAATGGTGATACCACGCTTTCGCTCTTCGGGAGCTTTGTCGATAGCACCGTAGTCGAGGAAGCTGGCCATTCCTTTCGATGCCTGGCGCTTTGTGATGGCGGCAGTCAAGGTAGTCTAGACATATTCTGGTCAGAGGAGAAAGAGCGAAAGAACCACTTGCGAGTTGTGAGCATACCTTGCCGTGGTCAACGTGACCAATTGTGCCTGAAAACACCAATGTTAGAGAAGTTCCAAAGCTTGAAACGCCCATTGACACACTTACCGACGTTCACATGGGGCTTTGTGCGCTCGAAAGCAGTTGCGAAAGAACGGGCAGCAAACCTCTCGTGGGAGAGGACATGGTGCACGGGGTTGGCAGCGCGAGGACGCAGCAGGGAGGACCTGCTGCTTTTCAAAAGAAGATTGACTGATCTGGAAAGGCTAGCCATTGTGACGACTGTGGCAGCAAACTGATGAAAAGAACAGAAGAAACACGAACAGCAACGAAGGCGCGAACAGAAAGTTGATGTTGACAGCTCCTGCTCGACCCGACCAAAAATTTTAGCCGTTTAGGGGAGCTTAGTCACCGCCCGTCGCCCCGCGGCCGCCAATGGCATTTTGCGGCCGTGGATAAACCTCTTGACAACTATAAAAAGTAGGAATTAAAATTCAATTCACGGAAACACTACGAGTGTTCTTCTGTTATTTTGATCGTCGATTGTTGCCGTTCAAGCCGGCGCAAAATGTAGTGAAATTGATGGTTATCTATGATACAAAGTATTGTACAGTTCTTCTCCATGCCATTATTTTAATGCCTGTCCCAAATGCGTGGCCAGCGAAGGGCTTTTGTTCCCTCGTAGTCGTTCTTATCCCTTTTTCTCGACCGTTATCGTAAGCGTCTTGCCCAGCTCTCCCTCCATTGCCTTGCACTGACGGGCATTGGCCTCCTCAATTGCCACGTTGATCCGGTCCAGCAGTTGTTGGATTTCCGGCGCAGTAGCGATTCGCTTTCCTCGTTTCCTGGTCAACACCAATTCGACTTTGCGGCCTTTGTCGACAAAGGAAGACAGCTTTTTCAGCCGATGAGAAAGGTCGTGCGGATCGATGGACCAGTTCAATTCGATCTGTTTCGTGGATGTCTTTGCAGCATGTTTTGCTAATCGTGCTGCCTCCTCTCTCGACTTCTCCTGATCTCGAAATTCTTGTAACGACATCACTTTGCAGACAGCGGGTTGATCGGGGCCCCCCGCGCTCAGCTCGACCAGAACATGCGTGCTTTTCTGAAAAGACCTGAGAATGTGGAGTTTCGGTGCAGCCGGGTCCAGCCCTCCCGCAGCGTTGACGAGCTGTACAAATCGGGCCTCAATCTCTTCATTTGTTGGCCGGGAAAAGCGCTGCGGTTTGGGGGCACTGGCCGGGGTGATCGTATCTGAGGCAATTCGTTTATGACTGACGACCCGTTGAGCCGAGTGGCTTGGGGATGCGGAATATAGACGCAGCAATATGGCTGGAAATCGCTGATTGACATGTCTTGAGGAGAAGAGGGCGTGACGAAGGGGTTGGGCTGCCAACCCCAGGCGCTGGAGGTATTTCATTGCGTCGGCAGGGCTTTGCGCAACCGCATTTCAACGCATCTGACAGCGGACAGGGAGGATCATAAGCGGCGGGTACTAATATCTCTCTCTCTCTTTCCCTCGATTTCTCTTCTTTCTCTCGATGTGCCCTGCTCGTCAGCCGGTGTTGTGTCTGTCCGCAAGAGGTGTGCAAGGTCAACAACCGCAAAACGTCTGATGAAAGCGGACGTTCGTAGTAATTGCTATTCTTATTATTCGCGGAGGCTCAGCGCAGACCCACCGCCTGCCGCCACTGACACGGGACACGGGTCGAGGCCCTCGCTCACTTCCTTCCTTCTTGCCCCTTTCAAAAAAAAATATACACGATAAAAAATTACTATTCTGTATCTTTGTTTCTTCATCCCAGCAGTTGCTACGCTTCCGGACTGTGCTTGTCCCTCCCCAGTCGTTTCCGAGACCTTCTGCATGCTGCTCCTGGAGATCTGCTCCCCTGCTTAATCTCCCCCCGTCTTGCGTCGTGGCGCGAGCAGCCGATTTGACCCAACTCTTGCTCGCATGTCCACCGGAATTGACAACCAGAACACGCACATCTCGCAGCAGCCGGTCGAATCTCTGCACTCGCGGAGGCGGTCTCCCACTGACGCGGCGTCATCGAAAGGTGCCTTGAACGCAAGCGCCTTGCCAATGTATCACGAGAAACCAGCAATGGCGCAAAGGTCGCGGCTTGTCAAGGCCGGCATTATCATCGCTGCGGCGTTCCTTTTCCTCTTGTACCTCGTTCCTTCCAGGCCCTCTGTCGCCAATATTATCACAGGTGAGTGACTAGCAGCCAGAAGACGTCGATGCGAAACAGTTTTTCTAATCTATTCGCTTCTGAACAGATAAGCAAACCTCGTCGTCATCAGCCGACTCGGTAAAATGCACCAAACCCTACGACTCGTCCAAACCGCTGAGACAATATGTTTTGATGATTGACGCCGGAAGCACGGGATCCCGTATTCACGTCTACCGCTTCAACAACTGTGGCCCCACTCCTGAACTCGAAGATGAAGTTTTCAAGATGACCGAGAAGAAGAAAGGCGGATCCGGTCTGTCCTCTTTCAAGACAGATGCTGAGGGCGCAGCACAAAGTCTCGACGTTCTGATGGATGTCGCCATGCAGGCAGTTCCTGACGAGTACAAGTCTTGCACCCCGGTTGCTGTAAAGGCCACTGCCGGCTTGCGGCTGCTTGGGCCAGAGATGAGCGAGAACATCTTGAACGCTGTGAGAAATCGCCTAGAAACCGTCTATCCTTTCCCTGTTGTTTCCAAGGAAAACGGTGGTGTGGAAATTATGGATGGTAAAGACGAAGGTGTCTACGCTTGGATCACGACCAACTATCTTCTCGGCAAAATCGGGGGCCCTGACGAGACCCCTACGGCAGCCATCTTCGATCTTGGAGGTGGCTCGACACAGATCGTGTTCCAGCCGACATTCGATAGCTCTTCGGGTGGCATGCCAGAGAAATTGGAGGAAGGTGACCACAAATACGAATTACATTTTGGTGGACGCGATTTCGACCTCTACCAACATTCTCACCTTGGCTATGGTCTCATGTCGGCTCGTGAGAGTGTTCACAAGTCTCTCATTGAGACTAAACTTGCACTTAATCCCACTGACTTGTCTTGGACCACTGAAGCGATCCCCAATCCTTGCATCGGCCCTGGTATGGAGCAACAAGTCAACCTTACGTTCCCTGCTGGTCACGCTCTTGCTCCTCAAATTTCAGTCATGATGACTGGCCCGAAAGAACTATCCGCCCCCGCCCAATGCCGTGGCTTGACCGAGAAGATTTTGGAGAAGGAAAAAGAATGTGAACTCGCTCCATGCTCTTTCAAAGGTGTTTACCAACCGTCCCTGGAGAAAACCTTTGCCAAGGAAGACGTGTACATCTTTTCTTACTTCTATGACCGGACAAAACCACTTGGCATGCCTGACTCTTTCACTCTACATGAATTGCAGCGTCTCACCGAACTCGTCTGCGCCGGAAAGGAAAGCTGGGGCATTTTCGAAGGCATTGAGGGAGCGATGGAAGAACTTGAGGGTCGTCCCGAGTCTTGCTTGGATCTTAACTTCATGATGGGTCTTCTTCACACTGGTTATGAGATGCCCCTTTCTCGGGAGGTGAAGATTGCCAAGAAAATCAAGAACAACGAACTCGGCTGGTGCTTGGGTGCAAGGTATGCTTTCATATCCCTTTATTCTGTGTTATTGATCTTTTGCTAACAGTTTTTATTAGCTTGCCACTTTTGAGCCAGGAAGCAGGCTGGACCTGCCGTATTAAGGAGGTATCCTAAAATGCTACGCTGATTGTCCATTACTTATTGAGCGGGCATGATGCTGGGGGCGCTATATACCTGCAATTATTTATTTCAGGCTTTGTAATTGTAATCATTTTTCGTCCCATGTCATTTTCTATAGATTTGTTTGTCTTCCGCGACATCAATGTTTTTAGTCAGCTGGATGTGGTTTCTCGGAAACGTTTCTTTTTTCTCTTTGGTGTGTTTTATTTACTCTACCACTATCACATATGATTGATGAAGGCAATGGGAGTGGATCGGGTGACTGTATGAATCAATGAAGATTTTGGACTTTTGTTCAGCCCAACATCAATGTCTTTTGAATATGTCGGCCAAATCCATATCTTGTAATGATAGATTGGCCCAGGTTTTCAAGGTCTTGATGGTTTGACTTGAATATGTATACTCCACACCTCAACAGTTTTATCGGCCTGATTGGCTTGGTTGATTCTTCGGCGTGCAATTCCTAGACACTTCCAGGTAGAGTCTTATGAGGTGGAAACCCAGATATCGAATTCGTAGATAAAAGTGAGGAAATGTCATCCATCTTCAACCTCGTGGATACCTGGCGCCTCTTCCTTTGAACGAGTTTTGATTCCCATTAGCCGGTCCATGATATGACTCTCACTCGTCTTTGTGGCATGCCCATGGTCGTCATGACCGCTGTCTGATGTATGGTCCTCACTGTCGCTGCTATCATCCTCTCTTTTTTCCTTCAACACACCCAATCCCAAATTCTATACTCTGTTTAGCACATTCACAAGCAAACTATGGTCTCAAAAATACTTACCATTTCAATATACTGACCCTCTTCTTCCTTCGCGTCATCCATAATCATATCCTTAGTATCGCCGCCGGCGAGCTTCTGCTCAAGACTGACATTCGCCGCTTGCAGCTGCGGCAAAAAGGACGAAATCCTGGACATGAGCCCCGAATGCTCCAATGGGTTCATCCGATGTATTTGCGGCTTTGGTCGTCCGGGGACATACGTAATGGAATCTTCATTGTCATGTTGATTTACGTCTGTCTCTATGGATTCACCATTATCCTCGTCACTTTGGTCTTCTTCGTCAGAGGAAGATGACGGGGAAGATGTGCCCGACGAGGATGTATAATCATCGTCGTCCTCTTCGCCTCCCCCTTCTGCGCGTTTAACCACAACGCCGTTTGAAGGTGCTTGCCTTCCAGATAAATTTTCCGAGCCCAAATTCGCCGCCGATTTGGAGCGTTTCGGCAGTGAAACTGGCGGAGAGGCCAGTGCCTCGCTCGGATCCTCTCTCTCACGCTTTTTAGTCATTGACCCGGCCAAATAACAACTCCACTTGGGTGATGCGTAAGTTTCAAAGGCGGTTGTGACGACAATCGCGGTTTCGTGTTTGGCGGTGGAGCCCCAAGGTTCGGCTGCTGATTGGTCCGCAAGCTTGTCGCCGGGACTGGCCAATCACTGTTAGTGTTGCACATCTTTTGTGTATAGTTCTCCAATCAGACTATATAATAGCCTATGTAAGGAAAATCTTGATAGTGATTCAGGGGATAGACCTTTCTTTGGTCAAGTCGCGAGAAGTCTGTCACCATGCTGACACCATGAATTCAGTATTACCCTCAGATACGCTGGTATTATACAAACATTATACTTGAAGGTGCCTTTGCTTGTCTTTCTATATCTCGTGCTCCACGATAAATATGTATCTATGTACCTGGTTCAAATGTTAAAATTGATGGCTTTAAAGTATTTATGGCATCGTTCTATCATTGATGCCCGGAAAAACCTGAGCTGGACTATATACCTAGCTACAACGAGCATAAATGGGACTTTGCACCTATTTCAGAATATCTAAGTAATCTTACGTAGTTTCAGCTAGAGTTATATGAGCAACTGCGCGCCAAACATGGGACAGATGAGCAATGCTACTTCTACTTCACTAATCTGGATGTCAACCAAGGATTTCAACGTGAGTTTTTACGTTGTAAGGATTGGACCACCGAGTGGATCGAGGGATGGGATCAATGATACGGAATGTCAGAGAATCAACCCTGTACCAGATCTAGGGAAAGACACTTCAAAATGACAGCAGGTAATGATCAGGGAGATTGCAAAGGAAGGTAATCGGCGCAGAGATATTTCAGAAGACATGAGCAAAAAAACCATCAACAGTGTAATTTACAATACAACTTTACTGGCCTCAATTCGCTCAGCAGGTGGCTGGTCTGAAACAGTTGCTAGAAAATGGTGAAAGTTCCTTGATTACACTCATGATACACTACTTTTACATTTTTTCTATATCTGATTGGTCGATGATTCTGGCGCCTGTGAAATTGGCCTGCATTAGTGGGCATTGTCAACTGGTGGGCGCTAGCGATGGTGGCTGTACTCAGTTTCTCTGGCGCTGCTAATTTCCGCTTTCTTTCTTCATCTTCTGGGATTTTTTTTCTGGAGACAGGCTATGAAGTTTTGTTCTTCTGTGTAGATTCGTTTTCTGCGACCATAGAACTTGCGCTGGGCTGCATCATCCGATGTCACAAGGATACTTCAGGTACGACTCATGAACAACAAATACTTGACATTGACTTCCAAGACGCTGCTGACACCCCTGCATAGACAATTTTCCCTAAAAGTGTCTTTATCCTCAAAGTGACGTCAATCAACAAGTGAAGAGCACAAAGAACATACATTTTCTGCAAGGCAGATAAAAGAGCGGCTTTGTATGTCATCTGCAGGCATAGCTGCCCATTGATGTTTGATTGTCTCTTTGTGATTCTCTGTGCTACCATCCCATGTCTCTCTGAAGAGTGCCTCGAGTCCATTTTCATCTCTGCATATATTATTCACAGAAAACTCGTTTCTCTGCCTTATTTGAGGGTTTTAACGTCAAACTTGTTTTATTTGAATACTACCGGTAATCGATAGATGGATGTATCTCTGACTTGAAATAAACTCACTAGGCTGTCATTTGGCACCCCTGAAGAAAGATTTCTGACTGCACAGCCCCTTCTTCATCTATCGAAACTTAGCATCGTTCAAGCAAAATATACACATATACGCCACCACATCACACTAAAGACTGGAATTGCTTCATCATGCCAGAGCCGGTCATTCAAATAAGCAGCCTAGAGGACTATACCACTCCAAACCGCACCCCGCCAAACCGAAAAACGCTCCATCAAAACATACTGGGCAAACTACGCCCGTTGCCGCTTCAATATCACTGGACATTCTGGTTCGACAGACACTCGGAGACAGCCAATCTACGCTCTGAAGAAGAATATGCCTCGCGCCTTACCGTGCTTTACGAGGATGTCTCCGATATTGCCACATTCTACAGAGTATACAACAACTACCCTTGGGACAAGATCCGGCTGCGTGACACGGTACATATCTTTCGTAAAGGCACAAAACCGGTGTGGGAGGATCCTGATAACTTGAACGGTGGATGCTGGACTTTTCGTGTGGCCAAGGGGAGTAGTCAGCAGTTCTTTCATGAGCTTGCAATTTTGGCCATGGCGAATGAACTTCAAGCTGCTATAGAAGGCGGTACGTTTCTCACACCGAGTTTCTTATTTTCTATTGAATTGTATTACTGACAGCTGGATAAAGAACACGACCATGTCCTCGGCGTAAGCACATCCACCCGGTTCAACAGCAACTTAATATCTGTATGGAACAAACACGGGTCCAACGAGAAATCAATCAAAATCCTCGAAAAAACCATAATCGGCCGTTTATCTCCTGAATTACGACCTGTGCCGGACTCCAATTCATATTTCTACAAAAGACATGCAGATCGTGAGGGATATCAAGAAGCTATAAAGCAAGCGCCTGAACAGTGACAGTGCGTGGATTTCTATGTATAGTAGCGGTGTTGTTAAGTAGTCTTGCTATTAGATCAATTCCTACGCCGTGATAACAGTTGTATAACGTTCTTTCATTCTCTCTTCTTTGCACATGTATGCATGTAAGCCGGTTCCTTCAGGAGGAAGACTACACGTGCAAACTTCCTTGGTATTATGGTGTGTGTTTTGACACTTCCGAATGAATTAGTACCCATTTTTAAAGATAGCATACGCTGGAATCTGACATGTACCTAGAGGCAATTGATATTTTGATATTGGTAATAATACGAGCTGTCTAGAGATACTCTATAGACTCAGGTTCTCACCGACTTCTGCTCCTACGATAGCTCCTGTCTCGATCCCTATCCCGATCCCTGTCTCGTTGTCTATCCCTATCTCTCTCTCTTTCTCTTTCGCGGTCACGGTCACGGTCACTCTCTCTATCTCGGCCACGATCATTACGATCCCTGTCCCGATCTCGATCTCGGTCACGATCTCGGTCTCTTTCTCTTTCCTTGTCCCGGTCTCGATCGTTGGATCGGTTCCTTTCGCTGTCTCGGTCACCTCCGGCACCAGGAACATACCGGTCATACCTGTCACTTCGTGGATCTCGGTTCCAGTCACGGTCACGGTCACGATCCCGGTCCCGATCTCGGTCTCTTTCTCTTTCCCTGTCACGATCTCTATCCCGATCCCATTCTCTTTCGCGACCAGGAGATCTGACACGCCGCCGCGGAGATCTACTGCGATTGCTGGTAAGGGGAACGTAGCGGTCAATGTCTAATTGACTAGGAGAGCGAGATCGCCGCCTGGAAGCTGATCGTCTTCGATTAGTCGCGCGTGAGTTCGACCGTTCCCGAGTGTGCCTTGTACGAGAGCGGGTTGACTGGGACGGCGAACGCCTACGTCGAGATCTGGACCTGTGGTGATCCCCGTCCTTGTCCCGGTCCCGTTTTCTTTCCCGCTCTCGATCGCGGTCTCGATCACGATCACGATCACGATCTCGGTCTCGGTCTCGGTCTTGATCTCTGTCTCTATGTCGGTCCAGGCCCCTATCTTGTTCTTTATCTCGTGGTTTATCTCGCTCTGAGTCTCTATGGGTTTCTCGTGACCGCCTTCGCTCGCGGTCAATTTGTTCCCTGTCGCGACTGCGGTCTCGGTCACGACCGGTATAGCGATCATATCCCCGTTCACGATAGTTATAATCACGATCACGATCACGATCTCGGTCCCGGTCTCGGTCCCGGTCCCGGTCGCGCTCCTTTTCTCGTTCTCGTTCTCTTTCTCTTTCTCGTTCTCGTTCCCGGCTGCGGTCTCGATCATGGCGCACGGCAGATCGGCTGCGAGTACGTCGGTCATTCCGGTAACTGCTTCGTTCGTCTCTATGGTGTCTATCGTCGTCGCGGTCACGTACTCTTGTAGACCCTTCCCGAGAGATGTTTCTGCTGTCACGACCATATAGAGACGGGCGTCTGGGGCGAGATCGCGTGCGGCTTCTTCGTCTTTTATCGCGAGACGAATCGCGAGTTGCAGTGGCTGAATACCGTGACTCAGTCCCAGTTTTGGGGCGAGGTGCAGGTTTGCGTCCACTCTCGATAGCTTCGGCTTCTTCAAAGTCAAATTCAGGCTTCTGCTTTGCTTTTGCTGCCGCCTCTTCGCCTTCTTTCAAAAGGAGTTGCAATGCAGCCTCTTCTAGCGTTTTCTCGTCTACTGGAGGGGGAGGCGCTGCGACGGGGGTGGTGGCTTTGGGAGTGGTCGCGTTGGACATTGTCCTATCGCGATCACGGTACCGTGATGACGAGCCAGAACCCTCATACCGGTCGTAACCTCGAGGAAGATCGTAGCTCCTATACCTGTCTCTGTCCCGATCCCGGGAATCTTCGCGTCTCCTGCGTTCATATCGCTCTTGTCGTTCTTTTTCTCTCTGATCGTCGAGAGCGCGCTGTTCGGCACGTCTCTTTTCATCCCGTTCTCTTTGTTCTTCTTCTTTTTTGCGTTCGATCTCCCGTCGTTTACGGGTTTCTTCAAGTCTGATCTTTTCTTTCTCGGCGTCGATGCGCTCTTGCTCTTTAACTTCAGCCTGGTGAATTTTTTCTCGTTCTGCCCTTCGTTCGTTTCTCCAGCGATCGTAGTCTTCTTCGGTCATGTTTCCTCCTGCTTGTTCCTTGGCAAGGGTTTCTTCGCCAACTTCTTGGCGTCGAATATCTCGAACGGTTGCCAGCATAGGTTCAAGGTGCCCAGCAACAAATTTGTCAAATGAGTTTTCTAGATTCTTGTAGATTTCGCTTCGATCCACAGCACCTTCAATCAGGGTTGCTGCTTTGCCTCTGTCGCGAGACAAATGCGCCGGTTCTCGTTCAATTTCCTTCTCGGCGAGTTGTTCTAAAGCAGCAGTGAATTCATTCTTGCCTCCCTAATAACACAAGTAGTCATTAGAAAAAATCGATCCGCATATGACAAGCAGAGACAATTGGCAATGATAAGCTCACCAGGTCATGGAAATCTTGCCATATCTTCTTCCTGTAGCCATCAAAAGCACCCTTCTTCTTGAACGCGACTAGCATATTCTGCATGGAAGTTTGCTGTTCCTGAGAAATGGGCAGCTCCGACGTCTTGTACTTTTTGCGCTGCAGAGACTCGACATCCAAAACAGCTGCATGTTTGTCACGGAGGGCGTGGGCGTCCTCCTTTATTGTCTCGGTTTCTGCCATGATGTGAAAATCGCGACGACCATGATAGCTCGTCAATGCACACACAAAAAACACTCGGCAGGAGTGATTTCTCACCGAGTCAAGAGTCCAGGGTCGAGGATATACTCGTGTCGTGTCGTGAGCTTCCCTCGCGCCTGCCCTTTGATCATCGACATTTGCCCGGCAGAATTCGTGCGCTAGGCGGTGAGCTCTTTTGCTGCACCACGATTGGACAGCTCCGGGTCCGCCAACCGGTATGCGGTGATTTGCTATCAGCAACCGGCGCGGACCTCCAAACCTTCCCGACCTCCAAGCATCAAACAGCACTTCGACGACCCGCGACCACACACACTCCCCCGCGCATCGAGCACTCGGCTGGCTGCTCAATTACACCTATGAGCCTTAGACTCCGGCTGTAGATTACTGCAAATCTATTTTCCCGGAGAGTCGTCTCCATTCGCGAGGCTCCCCCTATCGCATCCCACCATCAGTCTTCTTCACACATCCATCATGGTTCACAAGGTCCTTTTCTGGAGCGGCTTCGGTATGTCCCTATCGCTTAACTTATGCATGGCTACTGCATTTTTGAATATTTCCAGTTCAATGGCTAACATGGACCGCGTCCCGTTCTAGGCATTGCCGTCCGTCTCTGGCAACTCGGTATCCAAATGCGCCCTCTTCTCGGCAAAGAAGCCCTCTGGGCATACCCTCTGTTCGCTGGTGTTGGTGGAAGCTTCGGATACTGGATCCAAGGCGTGGAGACCCGACAATTGAAGACGCTTGCTGAGCGACGAGAAGCTATCCTTGAGAAGCGACGGAAACGAGATGAGCGGGAAGGCCTGGAAAACGCAGGCGAGCAAGCCGGCATTCTTGCTGCCACGTCATAAAGTGGACTTTTTCAAGAGGAATTAGGACGGAGAAGTTTGTTGTGGTGTAGGAGGGAGAGCATATCAAATTGCTCATTATCCAATGTGATAAAAAGGGCCCATGAAAGAGGGCTAGGTCATTGAGCGATATCAGTGACCACCAAGTGTGATATTTGGACTGTAACTATTACATTGTTAAAAGATGTTCTTTTATTTTTTCAATGGCGTTTGGCATTAAAAATTCCGCAATACTATGTACACTCGTTCCGTAACTAACCCAATAGATGACCATCTTCTATATACACTTATGCAGTATTTACAGCAATCTGCAACGTGACCTCCCACTTCTGCCCTCCTGCTCCTGAGCCGTACCCACCTCCTAGTCGATTCTTTATGAGACTTGTAATCCTTTCTCGAAGCTTCAACAGGTTCTCTTCTGTGCCTGTTGCCCTCAACTTTAGATTAGCCATACATAGCCCGTAATGGACCTGCCAGAACCTGGCCTCGTCAATTGCAGTGACAGCCGGGTCTGCCTGAATATCCCGCATGACATGATTCACACCGTGGCCAGAAAAGGACATCAGTAGCATTGACCCTAGAGTCTTCACAATGCGCGAGCCAAGAATGCACATAGAGATAGCCATGGTTAAAGAGAGAAGCAGATCTAGCTTCTTATACAGTGAAATGGAAAGTAAGGGCAGAATGAGAAGAATGACGGAACAAGAAAGAGTCAAGAAATGCGAGGGATTGCTCAGGACAGAAGGCAGTGACTCGATGTACGCAAATCGCATCGATTTGCCTATGCGAGCATGGTTTTTGAGTCCAATAGCAGAAACCAATGTCGAGCCAATAGCCAGCACAGATGTGACGTCGACAGAACCTGTTGTGGCTCGATCATGTTCGTGCGAGTGGTGTGGCTGATGGCCCGAAGAGCCCTCGAGGCAATGTTGCAAAATGTGAGATATGAGGTCAAGTCCCATGAACAAAAGTAGGACAGAAGAGGCAAAGCCGGCGAGAACCTCTGCACGTTCCAACCCAAACGGATGACGAATACTCGACCGCTTCCACACCTCAAAGTTACCGAGCACATCGACTATTACGCACAAGAGCGCGCCAAGAGAATCGAAAAGAATGAGGTGGGACAAGGCCGTCATCGCAAGAGATCCATGGGCAGACCATAATGTGTATCCGGCGATCAGCATATGGCAGACACTCCACCAGAATCTTGTCTTCTGGTCCTTGGACATGCTACCTCGACATTCTTTCAACGTAGGTATAGGCAGCGAGGCGGGAAGAGCCAAGGGTGCTCGTGGTGGCGGCTCCAGGAAAATCTGGTGCGATACACTACTGTGTTTATACTTGTGACCACGTCGCTGACCAATGTTCTGCGGTGTCGGTTAGCGGGAGACTGACTGGAACTAAGCTATAGGAACCTACCGATTTTACGACGGGGCTCTTAGCAAGCACAGTAGGCTGGAAGTTGAAGGGATTGGGATCATCCGTCTTCACATTCGAAGTGCCATCCTGTCCGTCGCTCGAAGCAGAGGGAAACGTTGGGCTCATGGGACTCGAAGGATTCATGCTGCCTTCTCGAGTCTGGTCAATTGCTAAAATCGGAGCCATAGGCGACAGCGCATTGGGATTGAACAGCTGTTCCGATGGTTGATCGCTCTGCTGTTCGTCTGGAGGAGGAGTTGGAGTTCGGGGAGGCGCAGGTATCGGGAGAGTCGAGGCCATTCGGACGTAGATAGGCGCGCTCTGCGTGGGTATTCGTATGCGATCGGCAGAGAATAAACTACCCAAAGCCGCGCTATGTCACAGACTCTGACCAAGTGGCCGAACCACTGAAGCAGTGCGGCGATTGTTGAGAGGAGCAACAATGCGGGCAGATGCTGTGTTCAGGCGATCGATCTCCAGGAGAGAAAGCGGAGCTCGCTGACACCGGCTGCTTGGCCCGTCCGCCGCTCCGCATTCATTCTCACCTGTTTGTCTCAGTGACGACAACGACTTGCCAATGCCAGCAGCGACCAGCCTGCAGCCATGAGCCCGGCGCCCTGTCGAATCCTCTTCCTTTTCTTGGATAGCACTATTGCTGCGATGGTCGGCACAGTTGGCGTGAATGGATAACCGCGGGCCTTTTCTGTTCCTTCTCCTCACCTTCTACCTGCTCGTCAGCTCTCTGTTTCGCGCGCCGTTAGTCGACCACAATGGAGAACGCGAGAGGCAGCTTGCTGAAGAGGAGGGCGCTCTCAGACTGCTGAATGAATCGAAATATGGCGACTTCAGCCCCTCGACTGATGGATGGCTGCCAATCCCAGGGCTGAGGCAAAATGACACCTACTCATGGGACTTGCTACCAACTGCACAGGAGAGAGCTAGACGGAACCTGCATTTTGCCCTCGAGAGTGGAGGGTTCGATAGCCCGCCTGAACTAGACATTGTCGACCAAGCGCCGTCGGTCAAATTGTCGTCGCTCGTGCTCCCAGTATATCACAATGTGACCGGCAAGCTCCGCGGAGACTGGATTCGACATTCCCTGCCTCACGAGTCTCGTCTGAATGTTAGCGCTTTGGTGCAGGAAAACTTTTACGTGACCCATGAATTTGGCCTCAATGTCACTGGTGACTCGGGTACAATCTATGTCGATTTTCAGGAGGGGAATGAGGACAAGACCGAGACAACAACGAAAACGCCCCAAGTGCGTGAGATCCGCGCGGACATTGCGATCGAGAGCGACAGCGGAATGGGTAACACATGGTACATGGCGACTTACGGTCTACACTTCCCAGAACAGGGTTCGATTATTATGACAACGACGAGCGAGAAATTTGGCGGGCTGCTCTCGTTGCCGCATTTAGCTCTTTCGCAAGACACATTCAATCTTTCGCATCAGGTCATCGTGAAATCTTTGGCAGACAATATCGTCGAGAGACAAAATAACGAGCCAACATTCTTCCCTTGGTCGTCGTTGCCGCACGGTGCTCAGGCAATGGCATTCCCAACTCCAAAGTGCGAGTACATCATCTATATACAACAACGCCCTTTACGCATTGGCGACAGTCATGCAGAACCCTCCGTGTTGAGGCAGATCGAGAGAGAATTGAGATTCCCAACCGGAGCGCCCATTCCGTCTCCTCCGATGATGGAGATGTCGGTGGTCGTATTTTCTCCGGACTGTGGCATTCTGCTGGAGACCAAGGGTGCACCTGATTATCCGCCCACTGATAGTTTATATTTAGTTGGTGCAAAAAAGGAGGAGTACAGCAAGTATGCATCTCGGGTCGTCTATGCGATGGGGCTCATAATTATTGGACAATTATACTTGTTATTGAGACAAATCAAAGAAGCTTCCACCCCGTCTACGAGGAGTCGTGTCAGCTTTTTCTCAATTGCAATGATGGCCCTGGGCGATTCCATGGTGATGAGTCTCACGTTGCTAACACTTTTTTCCGATACATCTTTTATCGAAATGTCAGCCGCCTCCTTTCTTGTATTCCTTTCCGTTGGCTATATCGGAATGAGGTTTATGATGGAGGTTTGGGCTGTACAAGTTCCTGAAAGACGAGAACAAGAACGCCAGGCGGCGCAAGCCCCGACAAATCCACGCATGGATACTTTACCTCCGCCAGTTACGGCCGCAAGAGCCATCAACTCTGGAGCAACACCTATTATTCTGCCTTCGGACCAAGACGGTTTGGATGAGGGTCCCGCAGAGCCTGTCCGAACGCCTGCAGCTGGGGCTGGCCGGAATCCCACACCATCGCGAGCAGAAGTCGGAGCAGATGTTGGGACCATGTACGCACGGTTCTACTTTGTGCTTTGCTGTCTGTCGGTCGTTTCCCTCTGGTCCTTTGTCTTTCCCAATAAGATTGCCGCTATATATGCCCGGCTGGTCAGTTTCGTATACTTGTCCTTCTGGGTCCCTCAGATTTACCGGAACATCATGCGCAACTGTCGAAAAGCTCTCAGATGGGAGTTTGTGATTGGCCAAGGCATTCTTCGGTTGATTCCCTTTACATATTTTCTTACTGCGCCAGGCAATGTTTTGCTCATACGTCCTGACACGACCACTGCGTTGGCCATGGTTGCCTGGGTCTGGCTCCAGACATGGATTCTTGCGAGCCAGGACATCCTGGGACCTCGGTTTTTCGTTCCCAACGGCTGGGCGCCGCCGGCATATGACTACCACCCTATCATACGTGATACCTCTGCCACCGGGACTGGCGAAGATGTTGAATCAGGGACAACCCTACCTATTGGGTCTCTCCGGGCCGAAGAACGCGATGCTGCTAGCGCCAGTCAGCAACATGACAGAGACCGGCCGCGGCCGAAAGACAAGAAGAAAAAGATGTTTGACTGTGCGATTTGCATGCAGGACATCGAAGTCACTGTCATTAGCTCTCCTTCTGTCGCAGGTAGCAGCGTGACGGACGGCGCAAGCAGCATTCTTGGCAGGCGAGCGTACATGGTGACTCCATGCCGACACATTTTCCATAGTACGTGTCTCGAAACTTGGATGAGGCTGAGGCTTCAGTGTCCGATTTGCCGCGAGTCGATACCACCGGTATAGATGTTTTTGATACAGAGTTGTTGTTTTTTTTGTTCATCAAGTTTGGGTAACTGTGAATATTTTGTATTTTGGATAACAGGAAAGAATTGGTTTATTTCTATTGCAGTCAAGTGTATATATAGCGAAGTCATGAACATCGAGCACTAGCACCTAGATTGAATCGATGAAAATCATGTAGTATGGTGTCATTAATTCCAAACTACTGTTTACTATAGGTAGCAGTACAGGATACGATCCAACATATTTCTCTAAAACGGTAACACAGCCTTGACAAGCCCGATGTTGAAATCTCGGCCGCACAGCTTAACGCCAATGCTCTCGATTTCCCGTGCGGAAAATGATAAACAATTCGACACACACAAAACCAATACCATAAAAACAAAATTATATCAAGGGACAAACAACAACATATACAAGACGCTCAGGATTCACCAACAGACTCCACATAAGCCTGCTTGTCCAACAAAGCGTCCAGCTCACTGGGGTCGTTGACCTCGATCTTGGCAATCCAACCTTCACCCTCGGGGTCTGCGTTGATAGTCTTGGGCTTATCACCCAGCACATCGTTTCCTTCAATGATCTTTCCGGAGACCGGGGTCAAGACGTCGGAAGCAGACTTGACCGATTCGACGGCGCCGACGGGCTCTCCAGCGCTGACTTCAAGCTCGAGCTCGGGCAATTCCACGTAGACGACGTCGCCGAGGGACTTGGCCGCGTATTCGGTGATTCCAATGGTTGCTAAAACAAAGAACAACAGAGTCAGAAAATATTCTGCAGGTCGGGACATGGAGTCTATGACGTTGATGTCATAGATACTTACCCGTGCCATCCTCGGCGAGATAAATCCATTCGTGGGATTCCGTGTACTTTTTGATTTCCCCTGCGATTCACTGTTAGTATCTAGACCAGACAGACTGAGATTCGCTTCTGCTGAGCGCACATTGTGAGGATTGCGAAAACGACCTGGTGCTTCCCCGCGGGAAAGCGGGAACAGCTCGGCGAGAAGCAGCGGCCAGTGGCAGGCGCTGGGCGAGCATTCGCGATGCCAATGGGCGAGTGACTGTGGCGAGAGACATTTTCAGGTGTATAGCTTTCTTCTTCTGGGGGCAGAAATGTAAAAAAGAAAGAAAAAAAGGACGAGGGAGCGGGGGAGTTGAGAGAAGACGGAAAGATAAAAGCTGCGGAGAGCTTCCTTCCTGTGCAGCTGTCGGGCTCCGCAGTGCCAAGACCGGCCGCCCGAGATAAGCAGAGCCCGCGGAACTTGAAGAATTTATTACTGTTAACTAATCGCAAGACTGACTGTTTTCCGACCACACATTTCAGCATTGGCCGACATGTTATACGAGCTTATTGCCATTGTACGTGCTGTCATACTTTCCATCGGTGTGTGATGGAAATACTAATCTTGGAACTGTGCAGGTGCGACCCGGCAGCCTCAAGGAGGTTAAGGAGTACGTTGGATCCCATCCAGACCATTTCATTCCACCCACCATCTGCGTCTTCAAACTCACTGCTTCTCGACTGATCGCATTACTTTTCTCAATCAGGATCGCAAGAAATGCCGGTGCCCAAGTGCTCCGCTCCGGCGGCGTAGTCCGCGGCTACACAAACTGGGGGACTTTTACGCTGCCCAAACCCACGACAAAACATCAAGCCCGTTATTCTGAAGGCTGGCACTTCATCATGCGCTTTGATTCGTCTGGCCCCGTCCAGGCTGCTGTCCGCCGAACACTCTCCCTCGACCCGCGAATGATCCGGTTTTCCGTCGTTAAACTTGGGAACAAATTGGAGGAGATCAATGATGTGCCCGGTCAAGTCCAGTGGAACTTGGAAAATTCCAGCTTGGCGGATTCTATAGGACGCCAGGAGCCTGGTATCCTGGACGCTTTTAGAAAATGAACGACTCTGGTGAGGACTAGGTGGATTTGTGGTTGAATCTGAAGGACGTGAGTTGGTCTTTACTACCCCGTGAATACCGACGACCCTGTGAATTTTTGTGGCCGGATAGTGAGCGAGGGTTCGATATATACGGATAATTTCAGGAGTCGTTGAGCATCTTTTAGATGCTCTCTTGTGTCTTGTCTTGGATACAACGCAAGACGGTACTTATTCAATGTATTTTTAGGACAGCATTTATTACGGCGCATACAAACTGGGATTCTGTTTAAATCTACAAATCGATATTTTGGATATCGAAGTATTGATGCTCGTTAATCATTCTTTTCTGGGGCGTTACCTGATACATCCATATAGGTGCCATGGCCACCGAAAACACCCTACTGGTTCAACAGGGTCTATCTCTCTACTGTATCGAACTGGTTGCTATTTCCTTTACAAGAAGATTACCCGTCGAAATGTACATTCACAATAACAAAGGAAAAAAAATAGTATGACACTCGCTACCTGGAAACCTGAGGGTCGAAATCTGCCTGAGAAGGCCAAACAGCTCGTTCCCATGCCCAAGCAGCGTAACAATTATGTAGCTCTAGTCTATAGCTCCCGAAGGATTCTTTTTTTTTTTGTCTTTTGAATCAGCAACTGGTTGCTCTTGAAGCTCAAGAGGCTCTGGTCTCACATAAGATAGCATTCCTGTTGCCACTGCTTGAATTACACTGTGTGATTGAACCTCAGCAGTGTAGACATAATCTTAAAATTCCGGAAGCATACCTTCTACAATATCCTCCAGCATTTGCACACAAAAAGAGTCGGAAAAGTGGGAATCTCAACGTCGGACGGACAGTGAGGCTCTAGGAAGTATTAAGCATTAAAATGGTTCTCTGTTAAGAGGATTGTATATCGAGTAAATAAGGCTCATGTCTCTGACATCTTTAGGCATCTTATCCTACCTCAAATAAGTATGGAATGGAGCTGAGAAAGAGATATCGCACTTTCTGTCCCCTGCGAAGGACCTCTTGTGGTTGCCACTTATAAGGACGTCTTGGCTCAGTATTGATGGTATGCTTCTATAGCCGGTCCAGCGTTTTGTTGTCCAAGGGAGTTAATCCTGCGACTTCTTGCGGCATTTCTTTCTTCTATTTGTCTGGAGATACGTCGTAGTCGTGCTGTGAACTTCAGGCGTCTTCCATTTAATTCTACAGCGCTCAGCACTGTGACCTTTCTTATGATTAATATCACCAAGTAGTTTTGTTATATAGTCGAGCTAGGAACTATGCAAATTATTTAATATGAATTCGTGACATGGTATCACAGATATCCAATTCGAGGCCTTTCCAGATGTCTTTTCTACCATAAGTAAACCCGCAAGTTTTCGTGACATATCTATGTAGGCATAACAGACTCGAACTTCAATGTTCCTGGCGGTCGCTTTCGGTGCTGAAAATAATACTCCTGAAATTCAATTCTCATTAAAAACATGAATTACCCCTACTTCCTCTTCATAGCAGATACGGTTACAGTTGAAAATATACAAGATGTCCCAGAAATTTTGGTGACCTACTTATACGTGCCAAAGTGTCAACCCCAACTTCAAAAGTTTGGTTAATCAATAAATTTTATGCTTGGTAGATATTTACATACATATGTAACGTTAGGTCTAGGCTATTTCCCTCTTTTTGTCCGGAGAAACCTATACAACGGAGCTGACGAACGGCAAGTGTCCAGCAACATAAAAGAAAACACTTTTTTTTCTTTGAAGAATGATATAATCAATGCAGCAGGATATCTACACACTTGCTTTTCTTTGTACATCTGGAACGTGATATCAAATTTCCTAACCTGCTCACAAAATAAACCGGCAGGACTTTCTTTGAGGAGTTTTGTGTTATTATTAGCTGTAACTCCGCAACAATGCACTTTGAATAAAAACCATCACTTCGGAGCGTCGAAAGCCGGTAAATGTAGTCAAGATCATTGTTTGCCATGTGGTAACTTGAATCGAATCTCAAACTTGACGTGCGTCATGATGGCATTATTTCTTCATAATCGTTAATCTTTCAACATCCTTTTCGAAGTCATAATTGAACCCCAGGCCTCTCACCATAGGTCTCTATTGATCCATAGTGAAATCGTGTATACAAACTGTTCCTCGTATGCTAGAGGTATACATGCAAAGATGGATACCAAAAGTTCACGCTCGCAGACTTTCTCAGCGACAGCATATGAGCCCATGCCATCGCTGCAGACTCTGGCATCTGCCACTCAACAAAATCTAATAGTGACAGTTACCTCTGCTCGACACGAGAGGACCCAGAATCTAAGCGAGCTCGAGGACAACGATAATCCCGTATCAACAGGGTTTGTCCAATCGTCAAATCCAAGTGCGTCGCCGACTCTCACCCCGAGTACTTACCATAACACATCTCCTCAAATTAGTGGAGGTGCTAAGGTTGGGTTGATTGTTGGTTTGACTGGTAAGATCCAATAACATTCTTTTTCCAGCTGAATCTATCACTTTTACATACAGCTGACAAAAAATATCGTGTATAGTGGTACTCATCTTCGTATTAATCTTACTGGTGTTTCTAGTAATGCGTCGAAAATACGGTCCGGAAATGTGGAAGTTGCTTTCTGCTCGTCTTTCTACCAAAACAGGAACTACGAAAGAACAGAGAAGCCCGGAACCAGTTTCTACCACTAGAAAACACGAGGAGCACCGGAGTTGGTATAGGGGAGAAATTCCAAGTGGAAATAACGACGGAAACAGCAAGACAGTTTTAAAAAACCTCTGGGGGACCCTGAAGGGGCTATTTACTTCTCCAGACACCGACGTATATGATCCAAGGGTGAATACGGTTGATATCCTCCTCGAGAACCAGCAGCGACAGAACGAGAGAATGAGAGACCCACACTCAATAAGCACAGTGAATAGTCCATATCACACGTCGCACGACACTCCCCGTGGATCTCCGGCGATAGTGCCACAGACGCGCGAATCGTCGTCCAGGGTGTCAATTCCGTCATATTACATGCGGTATAGCAACCAATTCATCTCACCCCCACAAACCCCAGTGCCATCGTCTTACAAGACAGACACAACATCAACACGAGATAGTGATGATCAATCCCGAAACAGAAACATAGGCAGTTGGGCTCACTATCAAAAGCAACGCCGGCAGCAACAGCAACAGCGAAAAAGCGCACGACCACCGTCAGTCGATCCAATCATCGAACAGAGCGCTGCCAAGTTTCCCACTTTCCCTTCTGGTTCATCAGGGAAAAGCAGATCGACACGGTGGGAAACCAACAAACAAAGACGATCTTCAATCTCATCTACATCGACGCTGCCAGTTTTCAGACAGCATCCCGGCGAAGAAGTGGACTTTTCACCAGCGGCTCCGAAGAAAAGAATTCGCAGCTCGATTCTGAATAGATTGATGTCAAGTTAGCAAGGCTCTGGGGTCTATTTTTTACTGAACTCTATTGGGAAAGGATTTGAGTGCTGTTGCTTACTTTGGATTTTTGTTATAGATAATTTGGCTCTAGCTTCACTTCTCATCAATTGATCGCCGGATCATTACGTCAACTACTACATAGAGTCTGTATTTTTAATTAAATGATGTGGCAAAAACCATTGAACTAATATACATACTGTAGGGTCCTGTGAACAATCAATTCAACACTCGAATACACCTAAAACAATCTCTTTTCTTATTGATGGTATTGAGTGGAAACGAAAGTATCGACTGATGTCATCGGTTGTCGTTATGGAAAGGATCCACGTGATTGACCTGTACCCTAACGGGGCAACTTCATGGGAGCAAACTCCTCGATCCCGTCCAGATACATCGATACTGCTCATTCGTAAATTTGATACTCGCATGTATCAACTCAGTTTCAGTTGAATATCCAAGAAAATAACCCGAAGAAACAATATTTACGAGTAGCTCTGAGCTCACCTATTGTTGCATGACTCAAGTGGAGGAAAGCGATAGTGAGTAAATACTGCCATTCCTTCTGTCTCAGTCTCAAGTGGGCCATAATAATAGCAAATAATTATGCTTTAGATCTAGGATGGCTGCATAAACACGGGAAAATAAAACACAAGTGGGGGACACTAAGTTCAGGGATGCATATCGGGATAAAGACACTGCATCCGGGCGTTGTCAACCGGACTAAATTAATCGATGTCGTAGGATGCTAAAGCTTGGAAATGGGACTATCACTTCCTGAAATTTCAAAGTCAACTGAACATTTCCCTTTAGCCTGATGTATGTCTATGTAGCCATGCTGAGGGTGCAGAAACGCCACAAGGAAATATAGCAGCAATCCCAGGCACGCCTCGACCTAAGCACCAAATTAAAATTCCGGACTCACCAACCGACCAGTTGACGATCAAGTTTGCAGCCACAACGTAGTTAAAGACTGCAGGTAGCTTGATACAAGCATTCAACGCGGGAATGGCGGCGTAGATATAAATTGGGCCGATATTAAAATGACAATGCGGTAGCCCACTTGACACCTTATCCCTGTCCCTCGCATGCCGTAACTTCCATGAAGCCATATTGGCTGGATATGGAAATGATAGTGCCGGTAGTTGTTCCGATTGGCAGCATTCCCAGAATGGAAACACGCGGCTATGCATTTCAAGTCGTATCAAGACGGATGCCTTGTTTCGAGTCGAGACGAAAGGATGAAGGAAAGGAAATAATCCTTTGTAACAAGAATAATAAAAAACGACCCCTGTCCGGCACTTGGCCAACAGCATCGAGAGATCGACGGGGCGGGACAAAAAAAGGGCCTGTGGATATTTCACCGCATGGCTTCTGGATCGGCCCGTTTTGGGCCCACAGCGTACCACAGAGGCGACACCGTTGGGATTCATGTCGCGCGTTCTGGAAGACTCCACAGAATACTTCGTGGACCAGGACCGAACAATCAATTAATCGATTGATACTGTCGACGAAGGCTTGTAAAGAACTGATTCCAGATGAAGCGACGAGCGCTTCAGCGGGTTTAAAGGGAACACACTCTGAGCACACTGCCACACAGGATACACCAAGGCGAAATAAAGGTACGTAAGGTGGACGGCACCGGCTCGGAGATGTACATTCTGGAAGCATTGATTCGCCAGGAAGTATTTTCCATGTTAACGGCGCCGGAGACGAATAGACGAGGCGTTCTGGAGCAGCTTCTTAGAAGCTGAAGAAAGGTGGAGAGGGGGAGCGAGTGGAGCCTTGGTTCCATCGACGATTCGACATGATGGTTTTCTTTCCGCGCATTATTATTATTACGTACTTACTATCTTTGCTATTATTGGTACGTACCATATGATGATTTGCCATGGTTGCTGGATCATCCTGTCGTGTCGCAGTACATGTACCACGCGGTCAGTAGCGTCAGAAAGTGACTGGCCAAGGCTGTACGCGCCAGTGACCGGTCCGCAACATCATGATTCAGTAGCAGACTAGCAGACCAACAAACAGCCTTACCGTCCCATAGCTCCTGGGGAAAATTTTCGCTTAGGCCCGCCGTACTTGCGGGCAGTTGATTTGCTTTTTGAACCGTGATCACCCCCCGGCTGACCGAGCGGGATGTCGTGCTCCGCTCCGGATCTCCAGTCAATCAGGGCCTCGGCGCCACAGTCTATCGTTGCGAAATCATCTAACAAGTTACACCTGTGCCCTAGCCATACAAACCAGGGCCACTACTCGTTTCGTCCCAAGAGGCCCCCGGCCGGGGCCACCTTGACGCAATCAGCGCACGGAGCCTCTCGGTACACCCGAAGGACAAAAGAGGGGGAAATGGGAAAAGTAGGAGATAACTACTATGTACCGACCGCCTAGCAAGATATTGTGCGTTCCGGTAATGTTAAGTCGTATTCGTGGCTTGCTACTAAAGATGGCAAACTGGGCAGTGGACACAGGACAGCAGCCCGGCCCACGCACGAAGATCGTGGACTATAGAGCTAATTCCAGTAGAAACCTTATTGAAATTAAATCACCAAACAATCCGCCGAATTCGGTCAAAGGGTAAGAATAAGCATCAGCACAGGCAAATTATTATAATTACAGTGCTGTTGCCTAGCCAAGAACATCAAGACTACGTATGCAAACAGTAATAACAATTTATTCACAGGCTAAACCCAGAAAATCGAGCCATGCGCCAAAAATGCCAGCAAAAATGTACAACGAGTCGACCAAGGAATGATAAGCGCTTGTAGCCATATAGCAGGGGTATTCTTAACAAGCAACAGATACTAAGGACGAAATGTTCGTGAGAGGCTTGGATACAAAGGTGCTTTTGCGTTGCGGTCCTTCAATCCCCTAGCCAACCGCCGAGCCAGATAAAAACCGAAGTTGGAAAAGGATCTGACTGCAAAAAATTTGAAGATGATGTAACGTGCTCATGCGTTGTCACCGACTGCATAGGCGGCACACACCGATTTCGACAACAATTCTCTCGTGAGGGCTATCGTGACATCGGCCTAAGCTACTTTCCTGTCCGTCTAGTGCAATTCTGTGAAAGTGCCCGCTTGGATCGCGGCAACCCGTATAGACGTAGATGTTTTTGAAATAGTGGCACATCTCGCACGGTATCTGTTTTTCAGGTGCAAATCCTTTGCTCGTGTAGAAGTTATGCTGCGCCCCAATGTCAGCACACAACTATTTTCGTCATAAAAAATTGATAAAGGGGAACAAACCTTCAATTACCCAAGGATACAAATGCACATGCGATGTAATTTTCCTTCGGAGGGGGACAACTAGATGAGAAAGAGAGGCATCAATTGATTTCCATGATCGACTTAACAGAGGGAATTGTTGATCTTCCCATTATATATAGAAATTTCTTAAGGATAAAACCGTTGTAAAATGAAAAGAAAGAAAAGAAAAGAGACTAAGAAACAAATCCAATATGACGACCTAGATCGCGGCTCATCGGCATCTATGTCATACAAAGCTATACGATTATTATCAAGTGGAGATGATACTTGGAGGAATATGATCCAGGACGTTTTTTATGTTCTAGAAAGTTACTGGCCAGTGTGTTCCGAAATTTTCCCTTGAGGGTATGTAAAATAATCAGAAGTGATAACAGGTGTAATAATAGTAGTATACTGTACGAGTAATGAAAACCGAAGCATTGCCAAGATGCCGTCACTTTGGATTTTAAAGCCCTAATTGGAGGTCTCAGACATTACTACTACCTATTGCATCAGAATTCCCTCGTCCTGACATTATTGCGACGTTTCATAACACGAAACATGGCCGTTTTCCCAAAGACAATACGGGGCTCGGGCTTCGGTGGAAAGGAGCGAGAATGCTGAAGTTTTCTATTTGAAAAGTAAAAAGAAAGAAAGAAGAACTTAGCATCCATGTTCTGTGCGTTCGGTCACTCGGTAAGCAAGCACTTACAAAATTAATTAATTAACTAGCATTCCTGCAAGGATGACCGGAGATCGACCTGGTGGCCGTCGCTAGTAGCCGTTGGCGATAGCTTACACACATGGTGCTAGCATGGGCCTTCATGTTTCATGCATGATAGAGTGTATTATATTCCCTAGGTATTATATTCCTTGTTCAAGCTAAGCTTTTCTGGGACGGCGCCAGGTTTTGTCTTTATTATTGGGTGATAATGCCGACCTTTGGCAATACAATGAGTCACTTCTTCCACGCGGATGTCTCCTTCTTGAACAGGAAGAAGATGTCGTTCCAAAAATCGAGGGCCGGGTGAACTGATGTGAACAACTTTCAGCTATATGTGGTTTGGATTATGAACTACCAACACTTGTGATGTCAGCATTGGTCACATTAATATTGAGCCAACACAGTGACAATCTCTTGACTCTTGAGAAATCAATCCAATCCCATTTCAGTAAGAAGCATGATGTGATGGTTTCTAGCAATAAAGGTCACGTCAAGTGTGATTACACAACTACTATACGTACCACTGTGCGCAATTAGTACCAAATTACATGTATTCGTTCAATATTACACGAATGGACGAAAATACGCGATTTCGCCGTCTTATCTCACCACTGCCCAGGCTGTACACTCTAATATTAGGCGTACCGCCAACACGAAATGACATCCTACTCCGTCCCGGGGATACCGGGGCAGTGGGCAAAAATGACTATCCGACGGCTCGGAACAATGGAATACGTAGCCCAAAATACTAATAATCTCCGGGAGGGAACTCCCGGTGTTGGTGTATCCACATGGTCAGTGTGCGGTAGTAATGAAGAATAGTGACCCTGAAGGAACTTAGGCTAATTTTCTTGCAGAACAAAGCTACTCCGTACTTCAGATCGCGTAAATTGTTAACATCAGGCAGTGTTTGGTATCTTGTCAGAATTCTTAAAAACAGATCTTATTAATTTAAACTAGATTTCATGCACAAAACCGTGTATTTACACATGTGAAAAAAAAAGACCTATCCGCTGTTGTTGTCCACAGTCTTGATTATAATTGGATTTAGCTTACGCGACGCCAGGCTCGGGAACAAGCCACAGCACAGCAATCCAAAGGATGAACCTTATAGTTTTCGGAAATATGATTGAATGGGCTATCGATGATTGGTGCCGCTGCGATGCATGTGAAAGTGGCTATCGAGTAAGAATGGCGAGACGTACACAGCTCGAAGTACACAAGCCATAAGCGGTCTGAGACACAAAGAAAGCCAACGCAGATGAATAACAAGAAAACCCTGAGAACAGTCTAGACCTTGAGCATGCAGCTATTGTCTAGTAACGGCAGGTCCGTCGGCACATGGAGTCGAGACCGAGGATCTACTAATTGTCACTAGTAACGACCGTCGCAAGGATCGATAATTATTTAGTGCAACATTTGAAGTAGCAATAGCCTAGTCTGCAGAACTAGTCCACCGCTGGTTGAATTTAATGCTTCCTCAAAAAAAAATTTTTTTTGGATGTCGTGGTTCTGATAGTACCCCGTGTTTATCTACTATAGTATCAAGATAGGCAACCCCACCAAATACTCTGAGAATCATAAAAATTGGCACGATTGAATACGGACTGATACGAGCTGTGATCCTATCGAATTCTAAGTTACATGATAGAAAATTAGTTCTTTTCGACATTTCGCGCACTGTTACTCTGCTAAGTTGAGCTATTATTACTGTATTCTTTTGTGCATTGATCCCTTATATGCAAATGTCAGACGATCCCCGTTAACCTCAGACCTCTCTGCAGGTCCTAGAGTGGGGCGATTTTGTACATCCTCGGTACTTTGAGGATTTGCAGCCCTAATTCGGCAGTAGCAATTAAAATACTTTTTCTTCTGTTTTCGAGTTCTATCGACTAAGCCCTATAGATATGACTCGTATAATAGGGCTCACGGGTAGAGCCGGGACGAGCTCTAGAGCGGTTAACATATGTATGCAGCTAGGCTTAAAAGATGGAACCTACCACTACCTTGGGGGCTTATTCATTTGTCGTGTGTGCTCCTCGCCGCTTGTCTACCATGTGAGAGATACTAGCATCTAGCAATAGTTAGTCCCGTTATATTCATACAAAAATGGTCAAAAGGAAGTCCCAGTAGTGGTATTAGGTTTTTGGAACTTTTATAGGTGTGCAATTGCCGCAATGATTTTGAAAAGCTACAAACCTGTTTTTATATCCAGAAATAATTATTATGGTTACCATGTAGTCATAATTGTTATTAGCTACAGTGATATCTATATAGCCCATCTATCCCTGAGCCATCACCAAAATTTAAGACTTCAGGCCACTCTTTACGTGTTGTTCATGTCCGAGTCGTGATCTGTCAGATGTCAAAGAGCCGAGTTTCTGATCAAGACCCCACTTGAAGTCCCAAGGTAAGTCGATGTTTGGTAACGATGGCGTCTGCAGCATATCCTTGCATAGTAGCTTGATTAAAACCAATCTCCGACGGAAGCTGGCTTACGAATGTTTCGGAAATGAACACAGGCGCAGATCCCGTGGTTATGGATAGACCCGGCTTGTTGGATACTATATTTTGTGTTTCTGAACTAGTCAAGGCACGTTGCAGATCTGGTGGTTGTTGTATTCTGACCAGTTGGGATTTTTCGTTCGAGGCTGTGTCATCCGGTTGTCGATCCAACAGACCAAGACACAGTTCCCGAATCCAGCCGGCTAAGACATGGCATTTCGCAAGTTCTTTCAGTGCGAGAACCTTGTATTTTTACCATCTGCAAGTATCCGGTCTCTTCCAACTCTGCCAACATTTGAAGTCTGGAGAAAACGATTGGGCAAACTCGGCAGTCATAGCGGCAATAGCAGGAACACTGTTTCGATATATTTGCTATAAAATTCAGGGATGGTGATTTATAGAATAGATCCAATGTATATATGAGGCACCGTCAATTGATATCATAGGGAAATTCTGGCATCGAGATGCGTGACGGCATCCTCTGTCATTGAAGTGATTAGTTTCTCTGCGTTGGCGATTATACTATTGATTGATTGGACAGTGCTACCATCGCACTTGGACAAGAGTTACTGTACATTTCGATAAATAATGATTCGATAGTAAGTATTGCAGGTCAATACCAGTGATTGATGAATCATATAGATGATGTCCGTACTTGTACGTCAAATTTAGAATCAAGATTACTTGAGACCATGGTGATCTTTGGTTTTTAATTTCTGAGGGTGGCCCTTGATACCATTCCAGATGCCTTCACATATAGAACATATTTTGTATAGTATCGTCGACTCGTCTACCTGAGGGCTGAAAAGTGACAAGTAAGTTCCGAAAATGCTAGGCTCTGTGCTTGGTCCAAAACAAAAGTAGACAGTATACATTGAACGACAAGGATAACAATTCCAGATAGCCTTGCTGGAAAATAAATGGAAAGATGTGTTTCTCTCGGTTGTCATAATGGCCTGGAAATCGTCCCCAGTATTATATTTTGGGGGTGTTTTTTTCTTCTTACGAGGATGAGGATAGTAGAGTTTGGTGTGCTACATCACCATATTCTACAGTGCGTCTTTCTACTTTTAAGATTTTCACAGTTCATATGCACTTTTTGTAAATCTCATGTCAAGGAAATAGCGTCAATTTAAATCCTGTATACATGAAACAATTGGTATTCTATACTGATATCAAATACATATAAGTTCAATGCTATATAAATGTAAAAATGTGGGATACATTGTTCAAATGCCCATTGATAGTCGACTCGGCTAGTAAGTTACTTATATAAATTTTGTAAGTGCGAGTCTTAAATATGCTTAGAGCTTGTAGCGAAATGTTGGTGCTTTGTCGCCCATGTCGACCAATTCTGCCCTAGTGTATTGTGTTGTGCTCTCAACATTCTTATCTCTTTTCATATTGATTGCACGGCATATGAAGTAGTATGCGATCATGAGAATCATTCCCAAACCTGCAAACACCAGCACAAGGCCATGTCCGAGACGATACCGGGGTGCATCAGAGGAACGGTAAAAGTTTGAAGCGGCCGCGCCGCCCATACTTCCAAAGCCCATCTGAATCGCCATGCCTACAGCTCGTTTTGATGTCGGAGCGAAGTTGTTTGATGACAATGCAAGAAGACAGGGTATAGCTAGATCCGTGATTTTGCAAAGATCAGCAAGTTTTACATATTAAGTGATATCAGTTGGTTTGTTTCGTGGTAGATGTATGCTTACCAGGGTATATTCCACATGCTGCAATGAAACATGAGGCATATGTGAGGCCCGGGATGAAACGAGGCGGAGCGACAGCAATTACATATCCCACAAATATAGTAATATAGCACCCGGCAGTAAAAAGGCCCCGTTGGCCAGTTCGATCTGCAAAGTATCCAACAAGGAGACAAGAGACCGTTGCTGCGAAGTATACTGGGATTGTGAGGAGCTGGGCATTGGCGGCGGAATACCCAAGCCCTTTAATTATCGTAGGAAGGAATAAGGAAAGAGCATATACAGCGACGGCCTGTTCTAATGTAAGTGTTATGACGAGTTGATGTTAAGTCTACGAACTTACCGCTCCCCAGTAGCCAAGACAATGAAACCATGTCTGCGTTAGATGTGAGTAACGATAATTTGCATATACCAAAAGATACCATACCTGCCAGTCCAAAATAGCAGCTTTCACATGCTTCCACTCAAAAGAATGGCTGTGACCTAGCTGGGGGGTTGCAGCAACGCTTGTTCCGGCGTCGTTTAACATCTCGATCAGGACAACCTTCTCTTTCTCCAAAAGGAATGTTGCAGATTGCGGCTCGTCCCAGACAAACAAGTAAGAAAGTACCGCAACAAGAACAGTCAATATGCCCTCCAAGATGAAACTGCTCGACTTGTTAGCATGGAGCATAAGTCATGGAGATTGCGCCCTGCTGGGAAATGTACATCCATCGCCAACCTTCCAAGCCTGCTACACCGTCCATTTTCACGATGAGATACGCCAACAGTCCAGAGAATGCACCAGCCATTGACGCGGATGCAAAAATCAAGGCAAGTCGAAACTGGGCATTGGATCTTGGATACCTGTACATGTATCAGTAAAATTACAACATTGTGGTCGGAAAATTCCTCTACCAAAGCGATACGTAAAACGCCAGACCAGGAACTATAATTAAGCAAAAGAAAATTAAGTTCAAATTCCTTTTGCATTTTAGGGAAAATCATGCTTATGTTGAAAGACTTACAAAGACCTGCTTCACTGAGGCCTATGTAATAAAATTAAAACGCGTCAGCATAAATGGCTTGCTGTCACGATATGTCCCATACCAAGAAAGAATCTGACCGCCAGTAGTCCAGAATAGTTTTGGATTAGTCCAGTTAAAGTAGTAACAATTCCTGGAAAAGTTTAAGTATTCATACAACTTTTCCATTTCGTACCTTGACGGAAAAAGGAAATCTCATACCCCATGCCACCATAATTGACGGAAGCCAGATGCTGGGTTTCAGCCTGACAAGTAATATGTTGCACAATGGCTCCGTAAATGAATACGGAAAGAAAAATATCGTGAGGCCCCTAAGAAACTGACCAGTCAGATATAAAAAAAAATATGATAGAGGTGTGTGCGTACGCACCAGTTATACTCGTTGCCCTTGAGGTTTAGGCTAGTGGAAAGGCCTTGTACATTGGCATTTCCAATGTTCCCTAGACCAATCAGTAGTCATTCTTTATAGTTTATAGCATAGAAAACTTACCCCGATCGAGAAAGCTTAAAAAATATAATATCGCAAGAATAGGAATGACGCGAAGATCGACTTTACGCAGTATTCTTTTGGACTCGGCCGCATCTATATGAAGCGTGGAGTCTCCAACAGCCGTGTTTGAGGCTCGCAGATTGTCCTGCTGCATTTCGACATATGCAGAGTGGGCATCATGGTCGCTTGGTTTTAGGTCCATTGGATCGACTGGGCCGCTTCTCTCGGCGCTCAGAATCGGAGACAGGGTTTGAAAAGGAAGAAACAAAGCAGAAGCGAGAGCGGGCGACGGATAATTAGTGTAGTATCCTAGGCAGATGTTCTTCAGGCTAGAATTTTATTGATTTCATAAATACTCCGCAGGTTCCCTAATGTGCGGGGAGGTATCAACCCAAAACAATACCCCAACTTTACGGGGTTATTTTACACGGCGATCTCACACCCGACCACTGGCGTTGGTAATTTTACAGTGGTAGCTTGTATGCCACCAAAAATACGTCGGTACGTAACCGGGGAGCCGGCGTGAAGTCCGACAAGGAGGATTAGGCCCTTCGAAAGGATGTACTTTTCTGGTGACCAACATCTGTATATGCAATTGGCATAAACAGGGTTCTTGTTAATTCTCATCCGAAACCGGAAACGCCGAATGAGACTATATCGCGTCCTCTTACTTCCCCCAAAGCAATAATAATAGGTCACAGATAGCCACCGGCGATGATAAAGTGATCAACCAAGCTGATTAATATTCGTTTCTTCCCTTTTTGTTTTAGTACTTGTAAGTAGCAATGACAAAACACGGTATATTTTGTCAATATTATGGCCCCTCTGAACACATTGTAGGGCGAATTTTCAAATCACACCTTGGTTCTCGGAAAACAGTCTACTCTGCAATAGAAACGTGCTGGAAAATAAAGTTCAATAATAGCGACAATGACTCACCGATAGAAGGGAATTACGCCGGTGGTATACCTGCTATTTTCAAGAATATCGTCAGTGCCGGTTTGCTTGACGGTAGTCTACCAACCATCACAGGAAAGATGTTAAAAAAGAAATCTTGAGCCGTTCCCATCTCCGTTCTCGGATCGAAAATAATACGTCCAATTGACACCCCAATTTTGTCAAGGAGTCACATGCAGATAATGAGAGGAGATCCGGCTCCGGATGGACCACCCCCAGTAGCCAATCGCCGTCGCGGGGTGACAGTCTCATACAATGAATAATTGATCATCAAGCATTAGCTATGGTGTCAAAAAAAAGAGAAAGCAGCTTGGGGACAGCAGTGGCAAAGACAACCAGCAAAGAAGGAAGCCACTTTACAGGCAGAGCCCTGTTATTTAAGAAAGAGAAATCGCTGAACAACGCTTAAAGGCAGGCGACGTGATAACCATTGATTCAAAGATAAATAATGTTGATGTGCATTTATCTGGCGAGAAAATAACTGGCCGTCTCACGGAGTGGAAACGTCCCCCGAAGGCCGTGCGTGACGCGAGGGGTTTTGCCCAGCACTTGGTGGGATCGGTAGATAAGAGCGTGGTTACCAATTTGCTTTGATTAGTTTTAAAATTCCAATATCTTTTCCACTGTCTCAATTTATGCACTGTAATGTTCTACAAGGAAACACGGGTATCGATCCGTTTCCTTTTTCAGATGTACATGTAGAACGGCCTCATTTTGAGATACGAAAATGCCCAAAAGTAAAAAATTAAGGAGAGGGAAATATAAAAGTCCATTTATAGAAGTTCATTACCGAATATACCGGCTACATAAGTACGTAATGCGTAGAGGCCATGTCTCTTCCATAGCAACCGTTTTGATTGGCCATATGTGAGATCTACTATATCTAGCGTGATTGGCCTATCGGAATCTTTAGCGCAGTCAGTAGTGGGGTGCGCTTATCCACAAAGAGACAACAAACAAACCTGCGCATCACATGACTTGTCAGGGTGAGACATTGCAAGAAAGGAAGAAGCAACCACAGGCTGATGATCCCAGGCCGTACTAATCGCCTTGCAACCCACTTCAAAGCCATTATTCTCAACGGCCAGGTCGACACTCGCTCGCTCGCACACGTTCACAACAGGTCCTTCGCTTCTACTGTTTTATCGTTCGCTAATCTCCGTCGTCCGTTCGGCGAAAGCCCCTGGAGGGTTTACCTCCCCGTTCGACTTCGATTGGACCGCCCGGGTCGCTGTCAAAATACTGTTAATATTAGGGGTGGGCATCTCTCAACAAGGGAATAAACATATTTATCTGTCAACATGGGTTTCGGCAGCTTTGACGACATTTGTCTGAAGACACCTCTTCCGCTATGCTCGCTTGTTGGTCCTCCGTCGCCCGTTGAGGGTTCCAGAGGAATTCTTGCAAAGTGCTATGCGCGAAATATTGAAGTCGCCAACACCATCATTTTCCAAGGTGCGGCCGACTGTGTACATATCGCAGCTTTGTCCATGATAGCCATTATGATCTTGCATGTGCGGTCGAAATTTACAGCTGTTGGTGAGTATCAGGAAATAAACGTGGGCCGGGTGGATCAGGAATGCTGAGATTACTATTAATAGGCCGCAAGGAAATCATCACATTCTTCTACATTTACATGCTTTTGACCATGTGTTCCCTCGTTATCGATGCCGGCGTTGTTCCACCGGGAAGCGGACCTTTCCCTTACTTCGCTGCAGTACAAAACGGCCTCGCATCGGCACTCTGCACATGCCTCCTCATCAACGGATTTGTCGGGTTTCAATTGTACGAAGATGGCACAGCGTTATCCGTGTGGCTACTGCGAAGTAGCTCGGTCGGCATGTTCGCCATCTCGTTCATTGTCTCGCTCTTCACCTTCAAGGGTTGGGGCGGGTTGGATCCGGCCAATCCCGTTGGATTGTTTGTTGTCATGTACCTTTTGAACGCCATTTCCCTAGCTGTCTACGTAGTCATGCAACTGATGCTTGTCTACGGCACTCTTGACGACCGCTGGCCTCTGGGACATGTCGCCTTTGGCGTGTTTGTCTTTGTCGTGGGACAAGTGTTGTACTACAGCTTCAGCGATACCATCTGCAACAAGATCCAGCACTATCTGGACGGAACGTTCTTTGCTACGCTCTGCAACCTGCTCGCCGTCATGATGGTCTACAAGGTAATTTCCCCTTGCTTGAACAAACACTTGAATACAATTTAACAAATAACAGTACTGGGACTCCATCACCAAAGAAGACCTCGAATTCTCCGTCGGCGTCAAGCAAAACAACTGGGAAGTCAAAGATGCCGACGGCGAAGACCGCCGACTCACAATGTATCCGGATAACGCATCAGAATACGCGCCCAGTACTCAGTACCGAAGCTCAACCTTTGGCGGAAATCATTCCGGTTATTAGGCAACTTTGTCGAGATAAAGCAGAATCGCGATCTAACGACCTTTCTCTTCTTTCTTTCTTTTCTCTTTACGAAAATCAGGGAAAAGAGTCTAATGTTATATTTTGGGCGTTTCTTTATATGTGAAAATATTTCTATTCGTTTGTGTTTATCTTTCTGCCATATGCATGACCTCGGTTCGGGTTCTTTATATTACATATCATTGTTATTAATCGATTTTCATCATGACAAATAGAGGGTTCCTTTGGATACTGGATCATGTAACGGGCATGAATTATCAATAGTGAAATAATACATGTTTCCTCTGACTTGTTTGGTGATTGCTTTCACGAATAAGAAATACACGACGTATCCATCAGCGAGATACCGCTATGACAGTCTCCCAATTCTAAACTCTCTACTAGGCTAGTCGACAACAATAAAATCATCCTTCTCTTCCGCACGGCGATCTTCCTGCGCCGCGGAAACGGCACTTGCATACCACCCCTGATCAATCCACCTCACAATAATATCGGCCGCTTCATGGCCAAGGACGTAGTATTTCGGGTTATCTCGCGGCAAAAACATGCTAATATGGGCGTTTGTCTCGTCGGGTGCTTTATCGTTGAGCGCTAGGATCCATCTGATACCGGGACTGTCTGACGTTCCGTCGCCGGAAAGAAGGGCGTCCTCGGCGTCAAAGTCTTCAGGTAAATAACAGAAAGTGCGGTATCGTGCTCGCGGGATTCGGGGTATGATTGTTGATCGTGATCTGTTTGGTTCTGGGGCCGGTTGTGGAGAAGGAGGAGGAGGCGGAGGGGCGCCTCGACCGAGACAAGTGTAGAAATTGGCAGAATTAATACCACGCTCTTGCTGAATGGTTGCCAACGAAGCAACTCTCGTGCGCAGGTCTACTGAACGAGCGAGACAGCCGACAAACTCAAGATGCGACGTCACCCATCGCCAGCTTTCGGTAAAGCGGTCGCGCTGGGAATAGAGCGCTGCTGCTCCGCCAGCTGCAACGGCACCCGCCGCGCCCGCAAACATGGCCATCTTGCCCCAGCGAGACCACGACGGAGTTGCTGCAGCGTCCGCGGAGGTGTCGGTCGTTGCCGGTGGTAACGGTAACGTTGCGGATTGTGAGGTGGCAGTGGTAGTGGTACTTGCTGTTGCTGATTTACTACCGCCATATCCAAATAAACCAGCTACCTCATTGAAGGTGGTGTATGCGGTCGAGGCGGTTTTGTAATGGTCCTGGGCGCCATGCGAAACAACACCCGGGGCGATGCCTAGAAACGGCGTGTCGAATGCGAGTAGGCCCTGAATGTGCGGGAACATGAAGAATGGACGCTGCTCTGCCGAATTTTCGGGGTTATCATCGTTCGTCGATAGAGGCGGGATTGGCTGTTCGGAAGCCAGAAGGAGGAGAGTCTCTGCGCCGACAATGCCGCCCATTGAATGTCCCACGAGAATGACATGGACGGAGGGATCGACCGTTGGCGAGGGAGTGCCATTGGCCACTTCGATATCAATCACTGTATTCTGAAGCCTGGAACATTGTCAACGTCAATTTTAAAGGTATCGTATCGTATCGCATCGTACCAGTCCCGAAACCTCGCCACACATTCCTTCAGATCTCCCCTAGTATCAAACTTTGGATATGCCACCGCCTGGACTCCAATATTCGGCAGCGCATGTCGCACCAACGCAGTCAGTTGGTCGGGGAACTTGCTAAAGGTATCGTCACCGCCCTGCTTAACGGTCAGCCAGTTGTGTTATGGTGATGCGGGGAGGGGTCGGGGCAAGACAAACCCTGAACCCATGGATGAACACAAGCAAGAGCGTTTTCCTCATTGTTTCAGTTTCAGTCCCCGGAAGGAGCCAGACTGGAGCGCGGCATCATCAGACAGTTGCAGAGGAAGTGGCAGCAGAAGTAGCGCTGGCGAAGATGAGCTCGAATTGGTTGTCGCTTTTCGAGCTGACCCGAAATAGTGAGAGAGCAAGTGGGGCTGTCTAATCCGGCTTAGCTCGGTTTCCGCATACATGTGGATAGTATACAGCATTATCTTTTATTTTTTGTGATCTATTCTTATACTGAACTGATGCTTGCTGAGTCATGACAATCTGTATAGCCCGAAAAACACAAGGAAGACGAAAATCAACCAGAAACCCCTGAAATGCAATAGATAGCAGCCACCACGTCTAATTCTTATCATTCTTTGGCTGGCGAACCATGCAAAACAACTAAAAGAAAATAGCACACACATCAGCTTATTCTTCTCTTCAAAACGTCGACAAACTCACCTGACAAACATCCCCCTCATCCTCACACTCAAGCGTCTTCACCGTACGAAACCCCATCTTCTCATAAATCTGCACATTGGGCTCATCCTTCGAGCTCTCCAGATAGCACTTGACACCTTCCCGGTCAGCGCGATCCGTAACAACCTCGAACAGTTTCCGACCGATCCCTTTTCCCTGGGCGTCCGGTCTGACAGTCACGATATTGCAAAAGTAATATCCGCGCTCCTTGTCCGTCCACAGCTCCCTCTGGGCTTCGCTTTGATTCGCCTTCCAGATCCAGTAGCGTTTCGTGATGAGTCCTCCATGCCCGAGATGGCGGAGATTTGTGAGGAGCTGACGAAACGAGAGGAGCCATGCCTGCGCCCACGAGCTCCATGTTTCGGACTGCGTGGCTGGATGTGGAGCGAGCCAGCAGGAGACGCCCAGTACCGGCGAGGTAGCAACATCGGCATTTTCTTCATTGTCATTCACTTCCTTAGCAACGTAAAAGAGGGCATTGTTGATCCCCCACAGACATCGAGCAGTGAGGGACCCTGAATTTCGCTGTTTATTGAACTGTAAAGTAGAAAAGCGCCACCCATGGTGATGAGAAACAGCGAGTCGGGGTGGGACGACCGCGGTTTACTCAGCAATGGCGGGCATGTTAGCATTTGTTTTTATGTTGTTGTTGTTGTTGTGAATGACAGATAATAGATAAAAGTAAGGTGATATACATACCTTTGCAGCATCGAATACCCACCGGAAATAAGGGTCGTCGGCAAAGCCCTGCTGGATGCAATCAACGACTTGGGGGATGTCTTCTTTCTGGAGCGGTAAGATTTGGATAGGCATTGTAATTCATCGGCCCTTTTCTTGTTCGTATTGTTGTTTTATTGCTTGCGTCGGGGGGGGATATATGCAGGAAAAAAGAGGAGTATAGTCTGCAAAACTAAAGACGGTCTACTCTGTCGTTATCTTTAAATGGCAGATCCTGTGTATATTCTCGACGAAATCCCCAGATGTCAACAGGATCAAATGCAAAAAAGGCGATATGGATCGAGATTAAACATTATCGAAACAAGTCAGCTGGTCGTCTGCAGGCTCCACTAAACTGCCTTGGGCAATTCCACGCGGCTTATCTACGATCCCCGCATCGCAGGACGAGCCCAGACCGTTTATCTCCAACAGGCCAAAAAAAAGATGAGGTTGATTGAATTGATATGCAAATCAACATTGAAAGATATCAATTGATATATACATGTATGCATGTATATGTACTTTGTTTGCAATTTTTATATACCTAATTTGTATGTTTTGTATAGTCAGAAACAGCACTGCTTTTCAAACTGACAAGCATCCTCCTTGCGACAGAGACAAAAGAAAAAAAAAAAAAAACCAGGAAAACATTAACATGACTAAATGTATGTATATATAGCAGAATATTCCAATCCAGCCTACCCAATTCTTGTGATGCAATGAATCAAAGAAAAGACATTTTGCTCCGCTCCCCGAGAAACCCCAAACCAGAGAACGCCCATCTAATGTGTAAAAACTATTTCGTGCGTGACTTCCAGGTCTATCATCAGCCGAGGGTCATGAGATCGTCGAAGAAATAAGTTTCAAAAGAAGTGTAAAGATCGTGTAATATGTTCATGTTCAAATCGTATCATTGAACGGTAGCGTCGCCGAGTCGTACCCATTCGCGCGGGACATCCATGCTGCGATGAACCCTGCCTCCGGGTGTAAGAGGAACATCGACGCGTCCGAGTCCGTGTTCGTCGTCTTGCTCTTCAAAGTAAGAAAGCCGGTTGAAGTAGTCTGTCAACACAGTCTCCCGGTCCTGATCGCCGACAATAGTTGCATACTCCGGAGGCGGCGTGACCAAGGGCGGAGGAGGCTCGAGATCCTCGAAGGAAGGCGGCGCAAATGAAGGCGCGCGAATCAAGTGCATGGGACGCTGAGGTTCACGCTGAGGTTCGCGGTCACGGTCGGTGGGCTCGTGGGCAATGTGAGCTTGCTCTGGCCGTGCCAGACCACCTGAGCCAGAAGTGAAACTGCGAGGCAGCCGGCCGGTGGGCGGGAAATTGCTTCGCTCATCTCGATCCGAAGATGACTGGTTGCTGTTGGACGTATTACGTCTCGTGAGCGCAGCCCCGGGACACCCACACGCATATTCTTCTTGTGGAACCGCAGGGTCGGATGAAGGATCGCTGTAAGCCGGGAGAAATATGTTACCCTGGGTGGCCTTGCATGAGAGGATGTGGAAGGGAGAATCGATGGAAATTTCAAAGTGACGGCGTTTAGTTGGATCTTTTTCGTCCATCTTGGACAGTCGCATGACGATCTTATCATAAGGATTAGCAGATTGAACAAAACCAAAAGAATCCTACAACTTACCTTAATCCAATGATTAATCTGAATGTTTTCATACGTAGTGTCAAAGTGCAGGCGCTGTCCCTCATCCTTGCCTTTCATGGTGTGACAGCTAGGTAGTTGCACATTGAATTCCATTTCCGTTGGACCAACTCCCATATCGTTGGATAGATTGCCCAAAAGACTGGTGGCTCCCCTGCTGACCTGTTCTTCTCCTCGAGCGGCCGCGTCGCGCTGATCCCAAGAGACACCTCCGCCGGCAGTTACCCGCATGCTGCTTCCAGGGTACGTGCTGACACTCTGCGAATCGGCACGTTTCTCGAAGAGCAATACTTTTTTCGCTGGCTGGAAGCGGTGGACAGACCGGTCTTGCGTCCAATGCTGGATGTTCTCCGTCACGTATACTTTGATGCGGTGGCATTCCACTTTGGCGAGTGGTGTTAATTTGAAGGCAATGGGAACTTGCGACCCTAGGGGAAACGATTTGCCCGAAATGACTATATCATAATGCAGTTGATCCTCCCAGTTCCGAGAGATGGCAATAGGCTCAACTTGCTCGAGGGACCCTTCGGCAGGGGTGCGAATAACCTGAATTTCGGTGTTTCCCAACAGATTAGGACGGAAGGCGCCGGATCGTTCGACAATCGCTTCGAGGTCATACCGCACAAAGCCCATGTCGCTTTTTATTGTTTCCGGCAATGACCCGTCAATGGGAAACTCAAACGAGTATAGGTAGTCGCCTGGCGGAAAGAGTCTGTAGTTTCGCGCCGCCTGATTCGGGGTACTGGGAGCGGGTTCATTTTTGCTAAAACTGCGAGAGTGGTTGGACTGAAGGGACAAACGCTTCAGTTCTCGTGAATTTTCTCTATTTATGGTGACGGGAGACAGCAATTCGCGAGTCGTGGAGGTTACGCCTGGTACCTTGAGCTCTTTGGTCGTGGCCGGAATGGGCGTGGCAGCCAATTGATAATAATGAGCGCCGTATTCGTTCTGTACGAGGGCTGTGTCTCCGTGGTTGAAGTAGATCATGCCCGAAGTAATCAAGTCTTTCTTGTCATGGAACGACACCTTTTTGGGGGGAATGCCTGTCGTCAAATTAGCAAGACTGAACATGTAGGGGAAATGAAACTGGGATTTGCCTACCATCTGGCCAGTCAGTCTGGGCATGGCCATGTAGGCACACTGACACTTTCTTGACCTTGACGGACTTGGTTGTTTTGATATGAAGATGCCCTCGCAAGATAGCCGACTTTTTAGTGCTCGGGTCGTTGTGATCATAGCCGGGAAGAAAGAGAACAGGCTCGGCGAGGGCGACACTGACAGTGATACCGTTCCCCGTCGCAACGACTTTCTCGTTGCGCAACGTCGGCAGTGTCCCCGAAGCAACCGAGTCGTCGCTATTGGACCGGTTCTGCGAGACCGGACGAGGCGACGGGCGCGGAGCGACTGAGGTTGTCGAGGCATTGGCGGCCATTTGGCTGGCCATGATGTCTACTATCTGGCCTTCGCTGGAGCCCGAGAAGATGTCGGAGAGCGGACGAGGCCGCGCCGACCTCGGCACGCTTAGTGACATTGGGTTTTTGAGGGTCGAAGGGTTGCTAGAAGCGCGAAAGTGGAAGAGCCGCCACCTGGCACTGTCCCGTGAGGCCGCCAGCTTTCCCAGGAGAATGACAGATAGATCCGATTTTGACGAGTCGTCGGCGGCAGCGTCGAGTGAGCCCTTGTCCGCGCGATGTTTCCGCTGAAAGCACGAACGGATCAAGTCAAGGGCATCCGGCGACGAGGACTTGGAAGCGCGCTGCTTGCTGGCCTGGTCATTGTTAGCACGCGGTCTTGCGGCAAAAGTCGTCATTGGACGGTAGTAGGCAGATTCTGAGCGCATGGTGGACAAGCACGACCGAGGACGACAAAAAGCATCCGGGGCCTGGAATATACAGGGAGGGTTTGGTGAAGAATAATAATAACACAAAGCGCCAGCGCATTTGGGGGGATGGTCATGTTACACGGAGCCAGAGCAGACAAATAGAACGAGTATATACTCCGTACATATAATACCAAACAAGGCAAGCCATTCTGGCCGTGGGGGATCTCGCAGGCGATCATCATGCACAAAATCAAGGGGGTATAGCAACAAAGCAGCACATACGTCTCAAGTCCGCGGGTAGAACCAATAGTGGCGGCAATAGTCGTGGTTGCGCCGTTGGATGTATCTTAATTTTGAGTATTTTCTTTTTTTCTGTCCACTCCTCTTTCCTCCTAATCGCTAGTCGAAATCAGAATAGTAAGGGATTCCTTCTTTCTTATCAGTGTGTGTGTCACTGTGGTGGGCGATCGATCGCGGGCGAACGGCGACCAATGCACATCACTTTTTTTTCGGCCGGGGTACCGGTCACAAATGCGAGGTCATGCAGTCCGCAATCGGACACAGAGAGTTAATCGGTCAGAAGCGGCGGGCCAGCAGCAGCAGCAGTCAGTCAGTCAGGATGCAGGGGGGTGACACGCAGCCAGCCAGCAGCAATCAGTCTTGCAGATTGGGATGGCAAGTGAGTTGTTGAGTGTGTCTGGTGTTGAGAGAGCAAGGACGGCGGGCTCTTAAGGAAGTTCCAGCCCGGGCGGCGATGACGCGGGTGCCGCTTGCCGCCCAATCAGCCCTCTTATATAAGCATCTGCTAACTTCTAGTTAAGTATTAAGCTACTCGTTGTTAGTGCAGCGTAGCTTTCTTCTGCAATCTTCGTAAAAAGTCATCGGTCATGGCTAGTCATCGCTCGGTCGCCGTGTGTGTCCGACTGTTTACTGGCTTTCCACCATGAAACTCCCCTTTTTGCCATCTACTGACCTCGCTACGTACCTATGCAATAACCAGAATGGCGAACTGCGGATTTCCGAGAGTGATCCGCGGATCGCTCGGATCGGGATCGACGGCACGGCGGGTTTATTTTTCTGTGTGTAATTACTTCTTTGTATAAGATGGTGTGCATCGGCAGATCAGGGCCAATTGGCAATTGCTGAGGTCTGTTCGTCTGTCACGCGAGCCGGCAGACAAGGGTCTCTGATTGTCGACCAGCCTCGGTCAAGCTAGATGCTTGTTTCTTACACTCACATCTTTTGCGTGTTGTTATTATTTATGACGCGAGTAGTATTCTAACTGTAGCGATTCACAAACACTTGTAAATATATAGATATATATCATGAAATAAATAAATATATATATATATATATATACAGTCGCATAGCCCGTACACAACAACTAAAGGTATCAGTTCACATGCGGCCGCGTATACTGCTGCAACTAGCAATGCGGGGGATCACCTCTGAACTCTCCACGGGGCCAGCCCTAAGTCTACATGTAGCATGGCCCTGAGCCGAGAGTCCATGACGCAACCACTCAACCTTGGTATTATTATTGCTGTTGTTGTCCCTATTCTATTCTCACTATTTGATCACTGTCCATAACACTTTGCTTTCTTAAAGACAGAACAGAAAAAATAATATCTTATTTCCAAAAGAACACGCCAACAGCGTTGTTGGCGGTGCGAATGACTCGCCCAGGCGCTGGGGCGGCGCCGCTTCCGGCAGGGATCGCTGCGACGGCTGACGCCCAATTTTGCTTTTCTTTTTTTCAGTTTTTTCTGTGCCTGGTGTTGTATTATTATTATAGTAGGCTTGATATTAAGTGATAATTTGTATGTGCCGATGTAGCATGGATAGTAGTGCAGGGCTCCTGGATAAAGTTCTGTTTGACAGACTGATATGCTATTGTTGGCCAAACTTCAGTCCATTTGTATGGGTCACCTCGGTATACTACTACTATTGACTCACCGAGTACTCCGTAAGTGCAGACACCAACGCGCCCAAATTAAACGAGGTGTACGGACTACGGAATAGATTTAAAAAGCATTCTACTATTGTTTAGTAGTAGTACTGTATAGGTGTAAAAACAACACACAGTACAACTAAATTTCTGCATTCGGTTAGTCTGACGAACCTGTCCTGCCAAGTTAGGCCGAGCGTATGACATCACCGCTGCTCTATACATGCTGCTAACATGTATGCTAATAATAATAATAATAATACGTACAACATCCAAAAAACGCCACGCCCGAAGCAGGATACACCGTGCCCATTTTTGCCCGGTCGGGAAATTTCCCCGGCCTGTCAAACACAGCTTATTTTGATTATTTACTTGCTGTTCGTTTTGCCTCGTGTCCTGTGGCGCTGTTCTCGTTACATCATGTTGAAGCTGTGCCTTGAAATATATAATTACTTATGCCAACCAAGGCGCCGGGTCAAGATGTCGCGAACGTGGATCATTAGGATTCCGGGCCGGATGTTAATCGAAAACCCAAATGAAGCAATCGACACGTTAAACATTGCTGAAACTGGCATGATGTCAGGCTCACCCGCAGCCCACGTGACTTCCCTGCAATATCAACCACATACATCTAGAACATTTGCACTGAGATATAGATTTCTATATATAGATCGTGCAGAATAGCTAATTGAACCAATTGTCATCCAACTCGCCAAGTCCCATCAGGCCATCCCCGCCCAACAGGTTGTCATCGCCGTCGAGGTTGTCCTTCTCCAAGAAGAGATCGTCAAAACTCGACTCGCCAGGTGCCATGATATCGTCTGGCCCGAGGCTTCCATTCATTCCCGCTTGATTATCCGATGCGTTATTCAGCTTTTGTAGCTCTAAGTTAAAGTCGCCGCCCGCATTGTTATCTGCTGCGTAGCTCTCCAGCCCGGGAAGTAGCGAGCTGATCGAATTGGGGTCTTGGTCGTTGTTAACACCCTCGGCCATGGAGTTGCCCGAAGCCAGAAAATTCGTCCCGTCGAGGAAATTTTGGTCGCCCACCTCGTCGTTGCCAAAATTGAAATTCATATCAAACTCGTTGGTATTTGCACCGTCTGTCGCGAGCATAGAGTCAAAGTTCAGTTCATCTCCGGTAGTCGCCGGCGGTGGTTGCTCGCCGCTCTTTGTAGTAGCCTCTTCTGTTTTGATAGTATCGACTGGTTCTGTCACCACCGGATTCTCCTTATCTTGCCCTTGATTCTCGGCAGGGACAGCTTCGGGCGCTGTTGGTTCAGCCTCCGTCTTGACTGGCGGGTCAAGTTGCTCCAATTCTTTAAGAATATCTTGACTCTGTTCGGCTACGGCAGTAGTAGTTGGTGGCGGTGGTGCCTCTGACATAGTAACGTCTTGGGCCGGGGGTAAGGTACTCGCGAGATCGATCTTCGGAGCTGTCTTTTTAGCGATGATTGCCTCGTAGTCATTTTCTAGAAACGCCTTGGCGATGAACTGGAAACCTATGTCAGTAGAACGAGACAAGAGAGCGGCGCGGAAGTGGGCGTACTATTTGTTCGGACAGAGAGTCCAATGCCATTTGAAAGCGGTCATATGAGGCCGGGATCGACTTCTTTAGTTGCACGCGAGACTGAAATGAGCCGGATGACTTGAAGAATCGCCCTGTATCGATGAGCTTGTAGTGGTCAGCATACAAGTGCTCGTCGGCATCCCTTGCAAGGAGAAGGTATTCGCACCGTCTGATTGACTGTGTCTGACAAGGCCGTAAGCGATTCGGGATTGGCAAAAATGGTTGGAACAGCCATTATGAGTATCAAATGCCTGTTGAATAATAGCAGTCTCCGATGCCTGCGCTGGTTTATTTATGTCGTAGGAGCTTCCGTTTAATTAGGCTCGGACTGGGGTGGAATGTCTCGTATGGAGGAATGTCGAGGGGTGACAGGTGTCAAGAAGTTTGGAATGTCGCTGCCGCGAGCGCAATGTGGGCAGTCTCAGAGCGATGGCAGCCCAAAGCAGTACGTATCTGCTTTCTGTCTCCGCTCTGTCTTTCTCTCTCTGAGTCTGCAGAAGTCGAAGGATGCGCTGCGGAGTTCCTGAAGGTAGCGATAGACACCGCGCCGAGCGTCGCCCGGCCACGCGCTAACCGGACCAGGCCTAGCGGTCCCCTCCAGGCGGCTCTTGCCATCCAAACTTCTCCTTCTTGTCGCTTGCTCGACCTGACGCTGCAACTCTCCTGCTCGTCTCATCCTGCACGCCATCTCTTTGTTGTTTGTGTCTCCTTTTGCGTGACTTTGTGCTTCGTTTTTGCTTGTGCCCCTGCTCGGCCCTGCTCTTGCTTCTTTTTGTTTTTGCTGTGCAGTCGAGTGCGCGCGCTTTGCTCTCCCCTATTCTTGTGGCTTGTCTGGTGCCCACCACACCTTTGTCATTATTGTTGCCAACTTGTGCTGCTTCTCATCTACGACCCTGTTTGTCTGAGTCAGTTTGTACCACGCCGACTACCATCACCGACATTGTTTGCTCAATATCCTCGTCGCCGCCTATTGATACGCCTTCTCGCCGCTCCAATATCGGAGTCATTGTTGTGTGTGCTCTATAGACCCTGCCCGCCGATCGGTCCACTCGTCTTTGTAAAGGCTTCAATTCACCCGCATTCGATTTTCACCCGCCGTCGCCCTGCTCACTCTCTTTCCCTTTCTTTAATTTTCTCGCTTTCGCCATGGCAGAAAACGCTCCGCCTGCGTCCTCGGCCACCCTCCCACCGCCTCCTCAGCCTGCTGCTGGCGCGCCAGGACAGGCCCAATTCGACTCCGCTCAAAACAATGGCCAAGGAGCTGGTCCTCACATGAATCCACCTTCACTACCGTCTGTTGTCATCCCACAGAACACAAATCCGATCCCAACTGCAATCACCTCTCCAATGTCCGGCAATATGATGTCGCCAACCAGCGCTGGCGGTTATGTGCGTCGCGCTGCTCCTGAACCAAACAAGAGAGCGCTGTATGTTGGTGGCTTGGATGGTCGAGTCACCGAGGACATTCTGAAGCAAATTTTCGAAACCACTGGCCACGTGCAGAGTGTCAAAATTATCCCAGACAAGAATGTGAGTGTCTAGACCCAGTCACACATTTCCTATTGGCAAGCACATGCAATCATTCCCTTCATTCTTTTAATCTTGTCATTTCAACCTGTTCTGAGCTTCTTTTTTCCTTTCTTTTTTTGCCTTTCATCTTCGGTGAATGGCTTTGTGGCCCAACATCTACCCCTCATGGTTTAACCACTAGTAATTCTGTCGAAACTACCAACCCATTTTACTAACTAATTCTGTTTTGTTTCTAGTTCCAGAGCAAGGGACTCAACTATGGATTCGTCGAGTATGATGACCCTGGTGCGGCTGAGAGAGCTATGCAGACCTTGAATGGCCGTCGCATCCATCAGTCGGTAAGTCTAAGTTTTGGCTAGAATACTTTGCGTGCGCTAGTCTAATCAAAGTAGGAAATTCGCGTCAACTGGGCCTACCAAGCCAACAGCAACCAGAAGGAAGACACCTCCAATCATTTCCACATTTTCGTTGGTGATCTGAGCAATGAAGTCAACGACGAGGTCCTCATGCAGGCCTTTTCTGCCTTTGGTTCAGTCTCAGAAGCGCGTGTGATGTGGGACATGAAAACTGGCCGCTCTCGTGGATATGGATTTGTCGCTTTCCGCGACTTTGACGATGCTGAGAAAGCTCTCAAGTCTATGGACCGCGAATGGCTTGGTTCTCGCGCCATCCGTTGCAACTGGGCAAACCAAAAGGGACAGCCCTCTATTTCACAGCAGCAAGCGATGGCAGCCATGGGCATGACGCCTCCCACCCCGTTCGGCCATCACCACTTCCCTACTCATGGAATCCAGAGCTACGACATGGTTGCTGGTCAGACCCCTCAGTGGCAGACCACTTGCTACGTCGGTAACTTGACTCCTTACACGACTCAGAACGACCTTGTCCCCTTGTTCCAGAACTTTGGTTATGTTGTCGAGACCCGCTTGCAGGCCGATCGTGGTTTTGCCTTCCTCAAGATGGACACCCACGAGAATGCAGCTTTGGCCATTTGCCAGCTCAACGGCTACCAAGTTAACGGTCGGCCTCTCAAGTGCAGCGTAAGTCTTCTTTGGGCTTCTTTTTCCCTTAATGTTGTGGCATCTGCTAATTCATGTTTTAGTGGGGCAAGGACCGTCCTCCAACTGGACAGTTTGATGGTTTCCAAGCCCAACAGAATACTGGTGGCCCCGGATTCAACGCTACTCCTTACTTTCCCCAGTATGGCGGTCCAATGAGCCCTCAAGGTACGTAAATGCGTGGGGACGAGCCCCGGGATTCCCGAGGTTTACAGTGCTGACAAGATATTTTTAGGTCCCGCTCCCGCCGGCCGTGGCTGGGACCAGCAGGGTAACAACTTTGCTGGTGGCGCTGTACCCGGACAAGGCTTCCAGCCTCAGGGCCCAGCCCCCGCCGCCGGCTATGGCCGCGGCCAGAATAACTCGGGTGGCAACTGGCAGCCGCAGCAACAGCAGCAGCCACAGCAGCAGCAGCCTGGCAATGCTAACTTTGGCAACGGCTTTGGTCAGGGTGGCTACCAGGCCTGAGTATCTTGACGAATCTCCTTCGATCCTTCTTCTCTTTATCCGATGGATTCAAGTTTTGCGGTGTTATGTTATTCTGAACCTCTTCTTGGACAACCTTGAGAGTCGTCTTCCCTTCTCTGCTTTTGTTCCATCTCTCTAGTGATTACTGCTTCGGATGTTCCTGCCTATCTTTCCCCAGACTGTTGTTGCAGGTGGGCTGTGAGCTTTTCTTGCATTTTCGTTAAAGTGGAGATCCTTGCTGTCTTTCAAGTCAATACCCCCCCAAATCCTATCTGATCTTGGAATGTTCACCTCTCTTGGACCTGTAGCGTACTCGCATGTTTATTGGTAGCTTCTCCGGACTGGGCTCTTGATAAGATGCCTCGGTGTCTTTGGAGAACGAAAAGTTTCGCTCGTCGAGTCTTGATCTTTTTTCTTGGCTTTTCAATTCAGTTTTCCTCTTCTTTTTCTTCTTTGTTCCCTTTTTAGTTTCTCAGACTTTCGTTTCTCTCTTCCCACGAAGGAACACAGAGGACCACGTTTATTGAAAGACCGCCAGGTGTTTATGATTTTACGCGCCCAAAATTCTTGCAAGGAAATACCATTTCTCCTTCTTATTAGCATTCTCTTTCCCCATCTTTTTATTTATTTTTTTTTTTTTCTAAATTACGAAGCAACCAATTTCATGCAACTGTATTTTCTTCTTTTCGATATGGAATAACGGACATTCACGAGTCTCTTTGGGTCTCTCATTTCGGCTCTTCAATTTTACTTTTCAGCTAACACAATTCCTTACTTTCTCTTATATATTTTAGAACTCAATTCCCAACTTTGACGAAGAGCCTTTATTGTATTGTTTCACGTCTCTTCTCTGGACGATTTGGTCAGTGATGCTGGATGTCAACGTGCACTATGGCCTTTTAGATCAATGTGCCATGCAAAGGGTCTGCACAAGCAGTGACCTTGTTTTGTTATTGTGTTACTCGTAATTGAGAAGTGCATGTCACACCAGTCAATTGTCGTGTATACTGCATGTAGACTTGGCGTCATGCTTGATCAGAGATGCATCTGCGATGAGTAATAATGACCCTCTCTGACACAGTGCACACAATACAAAAATGCCAAGACGGACGAAAAAGGGTTTTCTAGAAGCCAGGTGATTATTCAGCGAGGTGAGTCTGATCAGCCCTACTCCAACTTCGGCCGACAGAACTATGCAAACACCGACAAAAAAAATTACTTTCAGGCTGATTAACCAGAACGAAAGAAACAAGGAAAAGGAAGACAAAAAATAAGCAGTAAAAAGTCAAAGTTCGGCAAGACCCGCCTTGTGTTGAGAGTACCTAATGGCCGGACGAAAAACATCCAGTGTCAGTCTCCACTGTGAGCAGCATCAAACCTAATTCTGTCATCGTCCATGGTATTCTTCTCAATTGCAGACTGGTCATTGGCCCGCGTAAAGTCGTGAGTCACGGCTTTTTGATCCTTCGAGGCTGAAACTCCAAAACGAGAAACTTGGTCAGCCGCGCTTATGCTGCGTGCTATAGTGTTGCGGATCCGTCTTTCCATATCGGGAAGCCGACTCGACCGCGTACAGAATCAAAGTTGGTCCGGACTTAGGTCCACTTATTCTCGGACACTTTGTTTGAAAATATTCCGATTGCTAAGCAATGATGTTTGGTTGTCATTGGTGCAGAACTCGTCTCTCGAGACCTGGTCGGTCAACTGGAGTTTGATGTCAGGGTCCGTTTCGATAATGTTATGGAGTGTAAGACATGACATCCTAGGGGTATATAGAGGGGGCTGCTTTCCTGTCAATGGGTTGTGTTTTCTTCTCACACAGCATCGTGCAATTCTCCCTCAAGACACCAATTGACTGTCACGGCTTCGTCTTTGAATTGAACTGACAGAAAAGATGTTGACTGGCGACTCAACCCCCCAACATACTAGGGCTTCGTCCCTATCCAGCCATACCGTCGTCCACGGATATGGCTCGGATTCACCTCATGTCATACCAAAATCAACTTCATCAGAAAGCTTGTCCAACGAAAGCAATCTGGAGAAGCTCTCCATTGACAGAAACAGTGCCGACGATGCCAACGATACCGCTCCCAAGGAAACCGATGCCGCATCAGAGGAGGAAGAGGGCCAGTACCCCAAAGCCACAGCTCTTGTGTTCATTCTCGTTGCCACGCTTCTCTCCATGTTCCTTGTCGCCTTGGACATGACTATTGTTGCAACCGCCATTCCGCAAATCACTGATGACTTCCACTCGCTCGACCAGGTGGCCTGGTACGGGTCGGCCTTCTTTCTGACGCTCGCCTCTTTCCAGTCCACCTGGGGCAAAGGGTACAAGTACTTTGCGCTCAAGCCTACGTATATGCTGTCCATCTTCATCTTCGAGATTGGATCTTTGATCTGCGCTGTTGCGAAGAACAGTACGACTCTGATCGTTGGACGTGCCATTGCTGGTGTTGGTGCTGCTGGCATTGCTAGTGGTGTGTACATCATCATCGGTTTCTCGGCTCCACCACGACAGAGAGCTGCCTTTACCGGTCTCTTGGGTGCGACTTACTCGATTGCTAGTGTTGCCGGTCCTCTGCTTGGAGGAGTCTTTACCAGCAATGTTTCCTGGCGGTGGTGGTATGCATTTCAATGCTTTTTCTAGTTACAAAGATCATTCATGCTAACTGGTGCATATAGTTTCTATATCAATTTGCCAATCGGTGGTGTCGCTGCTGCTATCATCTTCTTTTTCTTCACGGCTCCTCCCGCCGCAAAGCCTGTTCCAGCACCGATGAAAGAAAAGCTCTTGCAGATGGATTTCCCGGGTACCTTTACCATCATGGCCGCCTGTATCTGTTACCTGTTAGCTCTTCAATGGGCTGGTGTAAGCAAGGCCTGGGGTAGTTCTGAAATCGTGGGGCTGTTGGTTGGATTTGGCCTGTTGATCATCGCCTTCATCGGTGTTGAATGGTACCAGGGCGAGCGAGCCCTGATCCCCTTCCGACTCTTCAAGCAACGCAACGTTGCGGTTGCCACCGTTTATGTCTTGTTCGTCGTCGGGCCCATGTTTGTCATGATCTACTATCTCCCGATTTACTTCCAGTCCATCAAGGACGTCTCGGCCTCGCAGTCCGGTGTGCGCAACGTGCCCCTGATCCTGGCGACTAGTATCATGTCTATTGTTTCCGGCGTCCTCATCACCGTCTACGGGCAATTTGCCTACCTAATGATCCTCGCCGCCGTCATCGAAACCATTGGCGCCGGTCTTATCTACACCTTTGAAATCGACACCAGCGCCGGCAAATGGATCGGCTACCAGATCATCTGCGGTCTCGGTGTCGGCATCGGCGTGCAAATTTCTATTATTGTCAACCAGGGCACCGTCGACCCTTCAGACCTGGCCAATGTCTCCGCCGTCACGCTCTTCTTCCAGACCATCGGCGGCGCCTTTTGGGTATCTGCTGCCCAGGCTGCCTTCACCAACAGACTTGTCCAGAAGCTGCCTGAACTTGCGCCGGGCATCGACCCAGCGCTTGTCGTTGCCACCGGTGCTACGGAGCTGCGCAAGGTGTTTACTGCTGAGCAGCTGGTGGGTATCCTACAGGCGTACATGTCTGGCCTCAAGTTGACATTTTTGCTGTCCATTGTGTTGGGTGGTGTGGCTGTCATCGTCTCGGTCTTTCCGAAGTGGTCGAGCCTCAAGGGCAAGATTGAGCCAGGCATGGGTGGTGTATAAAATATTAGAATTGTGAATTTTTCTACTCTGTATGATTGTGTTCGATATTTTGAATGTTGAGCGAAGATATGCATTGATTGGCTGCATCGATATACATACTACGTAATAGACTAGATTATGATCTATGAACAAGCAATTTCCACTCAACTTGCCTCAACACTGGTTGACACTAAATATGCTGTTTGAATAACGCATATGCAAAGCTTTTGATCCAGAAAACCTCCGATATTCAATAAAAAAAATAATAATAATGTGGTGCTTGTACCAGGCTGATATCAATCGCGGTGGGTCCGCAATTTCTCGGCTCGTCCGCTTTCGTCCGGCTTTGTCACGATATTAATAATCCGGCCTGATCTGCGTCATCTTTCTCTGCTCATCATACCACAAACTTGCCAAGCATCGGCATTAGGGGTCGCTCTACTCCGAGGCCAGTATCGTGGCTTTGCTTCTGATCGTAGGCTCAGAGCTGTTTCCTGGGTTTTGACGTGGCTCGTTGCTGCCTGGGGCTTCGAGGCTTGAGCTCTATACGAGAGTAACGAGCCGCCAGCTGGAACATTCGACAAAAACCGACCCCTCTTCTTTATCTTACCCTCTCTTGGCAAAGAATCGCAAAGAGAGAGTAAGCAATCTTTCTTTTGCCTCCGTTTTTTTTTTTCAATCTGCTCTTTGCTGAGCCTTTAAAAATCATTGCGATCGAATCTTACGACTGGATCAAGAGGTGGTCCATTTGGGCCGCTCGCTGACTTGAGGCCAACAACACAAACCCAACTGAATTGTTCACGCGCGCCCCCGGTCGTCCGGATCGTTGCGGACTAATTTGCTTGCTGCATGCAAGATTACTGATTGTTTTCTGTATTATTATTATTTCCTCACAGACCATGTCGGCTACAGGCTTCTTAGAGCCTTCGGGCCCACCGCGCAAGAAGATGCGCAAAGGCACCAAGAGCTGTACTGAATGTAAGTTCTCGCCACCCAACAGATTTGTTCTATACCCCGCCACCTCTTTGACAAATTATCCCAACGCTTTTCGCGATTCAAATCATGAATGTAAACTGACACGTTCAGGTCGTCGACGGAAAATTCGCTGCACATACGACGCAGACCGTCCAAATGTATGCAATGAATGCCACTCGCGCGGCTCAAATTGCGTCGACCAGGAACTGGGCACCCTGGACCCAAACGTCGCCGGCGTACTTCCTGGAGAACAGCCCTACAGTCTTCGAGAGCGCGTAACCCAGCTGGAAAATGTTGTCCGAGATATTCTGCAGCGTGTGGACCTTCCCAGTCCCCGTGTATCGACATCTCCGACCCAGCAGCACGCCCAACCGGAAAATGTTGGCAGTAAGTATATCTACTTTTCTTCTTCTTCTTCTTCTTCTTCTTCTTCTTCTTCTTCTTCTTCTTCTTCTTCTTCTTCTTCTTCTTCTTCTTCTTCCTTTTCCAGCGCATGAAAATGGGACGTGGCTAACGTTCAGGAGAAGTCTCATACGGAGAAAGTGCAGCTCTCCCTATCAATTCCAAGCTGGTAGATGCGCCTATCTCGGAGAACCAACACTCTGAACACGCACCTGTTCTACAACTGTTCAACAATGACATTGTCTCCCGCACTGAAGTTGCGGCCAGCTGCCCCCAGGATCCCGACAGCACTATGTCTGCAGCCGATCTCACACCAAAAGCAAATGCTGCGCGAACGCAGCTCCTAAAGCATGTCCCCTGCCGCCCTGACATGCTCAAGATCCGCAATGCGGTTACATTTTGGTGGGCTGCATGGCATTACATGTTCCCCGAGATCTTGGATGGTTGCCGATCAGGACTTATTGGAGATGATGATCTCTTTGAGATCCCGAGCTCTCCAGGAGAGCTTGCGAAATTTCTTATCTGTTGGTTGATGAGTATTGAGCAACTTCCGGAGGATTTTAACTATGCCAGCCTACAGAACCCTTTCAACCGTCAGGAGTACACAGAAAAGGTCATTTCCGATATCAGTCGACTTGTCATCTACGACGAGGATCTGGCCAGCACTCTCCCCGGCCTTGAGGCCATGGTGCTCATGTCAAAATGGTATACAAATCTCGGTCGACCTCGGAAAGCGTGGCTGTTGAATCGACGAGCCATTGAACTTGGACAACTCTCTGGCCTCCATATATCGACAAGGAAGGATCCTCGCCCAGATGATGTTCTGTATAATCGCCGACTCAAGCTGTGGACGTTTATTGGTTTGAACGATCGTTTCCTAGGCCTGCTCTTCGGCCTTCCTTATGCAGTCCACGAGAACTCGTATCGCCCACAGGTAGAACGACGACTAAAAACGGAAAAGCCTACATTGGAGACATTTGTGCTCCGCATGTCTCTTATCATGGCCCCGATGATTGACCGCAATATGGACGACCCAGATAACATGTCACTTGCCGCGACTTTGAAGTTGGAGCAAGAATTAGAAACCCAGTTCCGAGCCATGCCGGACCGCTTCTGGGCCCAGCAACCCGATATGAAATATCAAAATATTGAAGAACAAAACGAAAATCTGGTTGCCCCGTTCATGTATAACTTCATTCGGATGATACTGCATTTGCCATTCATGTTGAAATCATATGGGGATCGGAGGTATCAGTACAGTCAAGACACTGCGCTGGATTCTGCCCGATGCACTTTGAATGCGTATCGGGAGTTGCGGTCTTGGGAGGGTATGAACCCATACATATGCCGAGTTATTGACTTTCAGGCCTTCAACTCTGCTATGCTTTTAATCATCCACTTGGTGGGCTATTCGGATGACACGCCAAACCGTAGCCAGGAACAGGATGAGAAAGACTGGGCCCGTGTCGATGCAACCATCGAAGTGCTGCGAAAAGCAGCCGCTCATCCAACCGGCACAGTTGCTGCCCAGTCAGTGAACATCCTGCAGGGAATTAGCCAGTGTATTCCCACCATGGAGGATGTGGACACCAACATGACATGCAAAGTCACCGTGCCATACTTTGGCGTCATCACAGTTTCGCCCGGGAAGAAGAAAATCAAAGGCCGAAATCGCTACAACGCAAACCAACTTACGCCGAGCAATAGTTCTGCATACTACAGCCAAAACTCACAATCAGCACCGTCGTCGGAGCAGGCAAGTCCCTTCCAGATCTATACGCCACCGCAATCTACTTCGTCGGACCAAGCCTCGTCAGCAACAAACAACTGGGCATCGTCGTCGACCCTGGTGGACGACCCGCGCGTCCAGCTCGAGAACATGGTTGCGTTCCCAAACACGGGCATGATGGACCAGAATTTGTTTACAGGCTTCACCATGGAAAACGACAACCTGGGCGCGTGGTCGAACTTGAACCTCGACCTGGACTTGGATCAAGGCTGGAACTTGAACTGGTCCGACACCGGGGTTTATAACAATTGACACTCATTATCTGAATAACGACGCTGACGGTAGCTGAATTTACTTGTACATTATAATATATACCTAGATGTTTTGTCCTTTTGGCGTTGGTGGTTCAAACCTGTGCTGGTGGTTGTGCAAATATCCTTGCAACTAAATTGCGAGACCCGACGAGGACTCCGCTCTTTATATGAAAATAAAGAAACATTTCGCCTCTCAGGTGCTTTATGATTTATCCCCGAAATCATAAGTAGAATTTCAAATGGACATACACAAATTACGTATTTTGTGGTCTCGAAGTAAAGCGTTGGGGAGCTTATGCAGTCCGACTATACCGAGGCGGGTGGAGCTCTAGTCTCTCGGTCGTCCACAACAACCAGCTGGCGACTACCCCGGACAGCCGAGACCTCGTCAATAACCACCCTGCTTGCTGAAAGCACCCCTCGCAGACACGATTTACACGTCGCATGATGTCCATCTAGAGAATCCTGAATAGTCATTTGAACTGCTACGCATCCCCCGTGTCCTAGGTCGACAGGTGCGTGCTCATTGCATGTGACCTCCCGAGCGTCATCCTCCTATCTCGCCACGCCGCACTCACCTCCCCTTCTCTCGCTCTTCTCCGACGCTGAGCACTCGTTTCCGATCGAGGTTTCTCGAGAAATCCTCATATATCCATCGCAAACTGTCCAACGAAGATGGCGAACCGACTGCGCGCCGAAAGCAGGAGCCACACAGCTCCTGACGTAATAGCGACAAACGGCCACTTTGCGTCTGTCGGCGATGCCGCCCACGATCCCAAGGCATACGAACACGGGGTACAGGTCATTGATGGGGAGAAGGATTTCAAGTAATTTATCTTTCGTTTGACATGTCTCTTCTCGGCGCTAATTGATTGTGTGTCGGTCGCAGTCCAAACCTGTCGAAATATCTCACCCTCGAAGATGTCACCAATGCCGGTTTCAATTACCACCTCATCTCCGTCTTTGGATCGCAGTCGACGGGGAAATCGACCCTCTTGAACAATCTGTTCGGCACTCAGTTCTCCGTCATGTCGGACCGGGAGCGCCGACAAACGACAAAGGGTATCTGGATGTCCAAGAACAAGGTCACGCATGAAGACCCCAACTTGCGCATGGCCGATAACATCCTCGTCATGGACGTTGAAGGCACCGACGGCCGCGAACGCGGTGAAAACCAGGACTTTGAGCGCAAGAGCGCCCTCTTCGCGCTGGCTACGAGCGAGGTGTTGATTGTCAATATCTGGGAGCATCAAGTTGGTTTGTACCAAGGGGCTAATATGGGGTTGCTCAAGACGGTGTTTGAGGTTAATTTGCAGTTGTTCCTTAAGGATAAGAAGTGCGTTGCTCTCGAGATCAGGCATTTGGAAATTGAAGGCTGACTTTCGGTTGGATTACAGCACGACTCACCGCTCCCTGCTCTTCTTCGTTATCCGTGACTTTATGGGCTCGACGCCGCTCAAAAACTTGGAAGACACTCTTTTGGAGGATCTGTCACGCATATGGGCTTCGCTTTCCAAGCCAGAAGGTCTAGAAAAGTCTACGATTCACGATTATTTCGACTTTGCCTTTTACGGACTGCCTCACAAGGGATACAAGCCCGACGAATTCGTCGCAGAGGTCAAGAAGCTGGGTACACGATTCCGAGAGGGTCGCAAGAGCCGCAAGGAGCAAATCCTTGGCGATTCTAGCAGTGAGAACGGCGTCCTGCTACCAGACTACCACCGAAGGATTCCTGCCGATGGTTTCGCACATTATGCCGAGGGTATTTGGGACCAGATCATCAACAACAAGGATCTGGATCTACCGACGCAACAAGAACTGCTAGCGCAGTTTCGCTGTGATGAGATCGCTAGAGGAGTCGTTGTCGCATTTGACGAGGCGATTATTCCATTCGAGGATAAACAGGCTGCAGGCGTTCGTGCCGGCGCGCCACTCGTTCTTGGTGGTCTGGGTGCTGCGATGCGGAACGCGAGGGTAAAGGCTCTCAAGAACTTTGAGACTGAAGCCAGTCGCTATCACAAGGGCGTCTACAAGGTCAAAAAGGCTGAGCTTGAGGGCAAACTCGATACGAGGCTTAAAGCTCTCTTCCAAGGTCAACTCAACGCAGCGCACAAAGCTGGTGTCAAGGAATTCAGTGACGCCGTGTCAAACGCCGTAAAGTCCGGTCAGAAGAAAGGCGCCAGTTACGATTTTGCAGAAATCGTCAAAAAGAAGACAAAAGCAGCAATTGACCGGTTTGAAAAGGAGGCTCGCACTTCCTTGGTCGAAGGTGCTCCATGGAGCAATTACAAACAGGAACTGAATCTATACCAAAAGGATCTCGCCGAGGTCAGCGGTCAATTGCGAAGGGACGAAATGCGGCGTCTTGCCACCCGGGTTGAGCGATGGGTACGGTCTCGCTTGGGCGATTCTGTCGGATTGGAATTCAACTCTCTTGGCTCTGGCCGAGGCGGTTCCGGTGCGCCAGAGACGGGGGACAAACCCGAAGAAAATCAGATCTGGGATCGCATTTGGAATCTATTTGTCGAGACTGTGCTAGACGCAGAGCGCCGATTCACAGACCGCGCCACTAGCTTCGATGCCAGCGTTGACGAAGTCGACGTCGGTCTATGGCGGCTTCGAAGGAAGTCCTGGATTGCCCTGCGCGGCAAAGTCGAGGAGGAGATGATGGAGGGCAATCTACTGCTGAAACTGCGCGAGAACTTTGAAGACAAGTTCCGCTACGACGAGGCCGGTGTGCCACGCATCTGGCGGCCGACCGACGACATCGAGGGCATCTATACGAAGGCCCGCGAGTCTACCCTGACCCTAATCCCCCTCCTCTCTCGTTTCCGCTTGGCTGAGAAGAACGCTCCGCCGCCGCTTGACCGATGGATCGGCCACACGCCCAGCTCGGCCTCGGCCGCTGATGAGGAAGACCTCACCCCCATCGGCGGCGTCGACGAAGACGAAGGCAAATCTTTGGAGGAAGAAGTCACCATCCTCAACGACGCCAAGCGTCAAGACCTGACTGTGCGCTTCAAGAAAGCTGCCGACGGAGTCTACGTGGAGGCTAAGCGCAGTGCCATTGGTGGTATTACCCAGGTGCCTCTATATTTCTACGGACTGCTTCTCGCACTCGGCTGGAATGAGATATGGGCCGGTAAGCACTCCTTTTCTAATAATATACCTTTCTATTCCTAATGTTCTCTTGACAGTGCTTCGCAACCCGGCATACTTCTTCCTTCTCTTCGTCTGCGCTGTCGGCGCATACGTGACCTACCAGCTCAATCTCTGGGGTCCGATGATGAAAATGGCCGACGCAGCATCCCGCCAGGCTCTCGAAGAAGGCAAAAAGCGTCTGCGCGAGTTTCTCGAATCATCGGACACGGGTCGTCAGGCTATGGCCATGTCTGCCAATGCCATGGGTGAGGAGTATGAGATGACGTCGCTGAAATCGAAGAAAAAGGAAGCGGATCAGGGCGAAGATGAGGACCTTAATGATATCTGAGGTTAGAAAGTATCGGGGGTTATGGATCAATTGATATATGTCTGCATGAATCTTTCCTTTTTCCAATTAATGAAGGATGGGTGAGTGCGAGAATGAGATGTGTAAAGCTATTAGTTATGAAAGAATATATACAAAACATGCATATTAATTAAATTACTTTTCAGGCACTCAACCATAAATAAATCTAGAGAAAGATTCCCTAATTGTACTGTGGATGTTCATCCCAAACACAGCCCATCACTCAACGGCTGCACATATCGCTCCCAATCCATCGCACCATTTTCCTCGTTCTCACGACCACCCCCATCGAGATCCCTCCTCTTCCACACACGCTCTACAATCATCTTGACACGGCCGACTGCCCCTCTCGCCACCAGTGCCCGTTCACCTTTCTCGAGTATATCGAACTGGTTTAGAAACCAAAGTCGCTCTTCGTCGTCACCAGTAGAAAATACGGCACCGACAAAGAGCGGCCAGAGATGGGCGGAGCGCAGATGCGTTGGGGAGAGCGGCCGAGTATGTGCTTTTATTTGCGCGATTAGAGATTGTGCTGTCGCGGAGTATGGGTTGATTGAGTGGAGGGTGGCTTGGAGGTACAGGGTAGCAGAGGTTTGCATGAGAAGGGAGCTGTGATGGAGGATTTGCACTTGGTCAAGGTCTGGAGAATGAGAGTGAGGTGGAGCTTCAAGTATGTGTTGCGGGAGATTTTGGGTGAGTGAGGAAAGTTGGTGTTCAATTTCCAAGATTTTCGTGTGTGAAGCAGCCCTGGTAGTCACAGAGTAACGCTAGGGGAGATATTTAGCGATTGTATCTGGTAAAAAAAGGCAGGCGGAAAAAAAACATACCAGATCCCTTGCTACATCAGTTATTTTCGACAGGATATCAATCAATCCGTATGAGCAACCGATCGACACGTCAATCTTTTGCCTGTTAGTTTGGAAAGGACCATAAACGTGAATTTGTAAATGCATACCTCGCTAGTATCGACCGGTGGCAACTCATCCTTGAACTTGGCAACCTTGCCACATGCCGTGCGGCCCAAAGCATCTTTGACAAGGAAGAACCGAGAGACAAACTCGGCGACCTGGGGATTGATCCCTGCTGGGGCAGAATATTGGGAAGACGCTAGGCGCATAAGGTCAATGGCAGCACTCAGATGAGCCGACCATGAGATCTGACAGTTGTCTGATGTCTAGCACAATTCATAGTTCAATATCGAATGCGAACGAGAATTTGATAGGAATCTAAAACCAAACATACCTCAAATACACAGAGCAACAAAATGACAATGATATTTGCGTCTGTGGCAGAAGCAAAAGCATCTGCCGATATTTGCTTCCGTAGAAGCTGCATGCTGCGTTGTTTGTGCCGCAGCGCCGTGGAATAGAGGTGCTGTTGACCCTTTGCAGCTAGTGCAAGAGCGCCAATAGCAAGGACCATATTCATCACTGTCTCATCCGAGAGTGCCAGAGGAAGTATCATATGGCGGAAGAAGTTCGAGGAAGAATCGAGCAGAGGGATGGCGTTGGAGACGGATTTGTCATCTGTAGTCATTAGATACCGCCATTCTCATTCTGCAAGGATAGAAAGAACAGGTGTTACTTACAGTAATCAAATAGAACCGGGTCCATTCTGAGATTGGAATCCTTGGACGAAAATAGGGCCGGTGCTATAGTGGGAGAGGTATATAACCCATCATCAATCCTCCAAAAGGAGTTTACATGGTCAAAATTCAACCCCTCTAGCACCGGAATTATCGTATCTTCCACATCTGAAGTGAATGTATTAAGGAAATGTTGTCCACCCCGACCTTTAGGCAAGCTTATCCATACTGTGGATTTCGAGGGCGACAGGCTGGCGCGATCAGCTCGAGTCGTGCGGCCGTGCTTAATTCCTCTCTTGCGAGCGTCGTCCTCCCATTGCAGCTGGATGCCATAATTGCAAACACGGTTGTCTTTGTAGCAGCGATCGCAAATGGGTTTGTTCTCTGTTGGCCTTCAGTTAGCTGGTCACAGTTTGCGCGAGACCCGGAGAAGAGAAGACCGACCAGGGCAGCGTAGTTTGCGGCTCTTGCATGCAAGACAGCCGCCGCGCGAGTGCGTTACTCTGCGGCCAGATCGCTTCTGCAGTAGCTTTCCCTCCGATGTCATGGGCTATTCGGCACGAGAATAAGCACTGGATTGGTGTTTGAAGTGGTTGGTTGTAGAGATGGTAGAGATGACGTTCCGTGGCGAGCGAGCTGCGAAGTCGCCGCCGGAGTGGGGTAGCTAGCCCTAACTCCGGTTTCTCTGACTCTCATTCATGGCTTTTATTCAGTTGCATTGTTTTCTTATGAATACATGTTGACCTTATTGAGTATGCAGCCTTTTATGCATTATATTGCTGGCTTCTTTCGTACAAAACTCATTCCGCCAACATCGCATATCTGTAGTATTCTGTAGTATCCAAGACAGGAACGCTATGCCGATAAGCAGTCGGACTAGTTAGCTGCTGACTGCAGATGACAGGTGATTCCAGTAAGAGTCAATGTCATATATTTCAATGCTGAGTAGCATTCTACCATTGTGCGATTGATTTGAATGTTGCGGCATTCGAGTGTTGGTTAACTTTTTGTATAGGAACGATTCGAGCTTTAATTGTTCTTTATATACGCCCACAACCATTATAAATATGGCCCAAATCAATAATAACATCCCTACTCTTAAAGAATATGCGAAAAAGATCAATATCGCCGTTGACACAATCACCGACTACCTCGATGCAGCCGGCCTACCCCAACCTCCTTTCAACCCCAAAGCACCAAGTGTGACTCTTCCATCAACCGCTCCTCTATCTGTATTGGAAGCCCGTCAACAATTGATCGCCTCGTCAGCTGCTATTCAGAAATTGGCAACTGAGCCCGCAGATTATTTACCGAACTTGGCAATTTATGTAGGCTCTTCTTTCGGTGCTTCTTGATATTGTCATCGGTCCTAGAGAGTTGAATAGCAAAAAAGGGCTAACATAGATTTGTCTACAGTATCAAGTACTTTCTCATCTTCAATGGCTAGTTGAGTTTGACATCTTCTCCGCTGTGCCTCTAGATGGCACTGTCTCATATAATGATCTTGCACGTACAGTCAAAGTGCCCGAAGGTCAGCTGAAAAGCGTTGCCAGAATGGCAATTACAAGCAATTTGCTTTGCGAGTCCATCCATAATCACCTTTCTCATAATCCAGTCTCTTCTTTGTTCGTCACACAGCCAGGTTTTCTCGACTGGGCCAAGTTCTTGACCCGCTTTTCTGCTCCGACAGCTGCAGCTTTCGCCGACGCAACCAAGAGATGGAGTGACACAGTAGAGAAAAATGAAACAGCTTTCAATTTGGCCTTTAATACAGAGCGACCATTCTTCGACTATTTCTCTCAATCGTCTGATCTTGCTGCTGTCTTTTCTTCGTACATGAAGAGTGTGCAGGGCAGTTACGGAACGAGCCTGAAGCATCTGGTAACAGGATTTGATTGGGAGAGTCTCGGAGACGCTGCTATTATTGACGTACGTCTTGCAATCACCTTTTTATTAAAAATTTTTTGGTCTTGATGAGCAGCGTCCTGATACCAAACTCTAGATTGGTGGCTCTACATGCTCTTCCAGCATTGCTCTGGCCACCGCATTCCCCAAACTCAAATTCGTCGTACAAGACCTCCAAAACACGATACAAAACACATATGACATCCTATCGAGAGAGTCCGTATCAATTCGCTCTCGGATTAGGGTCGAACTATACGATTTTTTCACCCCTCAACCGCGCAAAGGTGCCGATGTGTACTTACTACGGATGATTCTACATGACTAGCCTTCTAAAACAGCCTCCATTGTTCTCAAAAATCAGCTAGAAGCAATGAAGGCGAATAAAAACTCCCGAATGATCATCATGGACACAGTTTTGCCCATTTTCGGCTCATCAGATTCCGTCACTGAAGAGGCGCTCCTGCGAGTGCAAGACCTGACCATGATGCAGGTATTTAATAGTAAAGAGCGCGATTTGGTGGATTTCATGGATTTGTTTGCTCAAATTTCCGATGAGGAAGGTAAGTTATCTCTCACAGCGTCGACGAAACCTCCTGGTAGTGTGATGTCTGTCATGGAGGTCAAATATCAGCCGTACGAAGGATGATAAGATATAGATTCTCCATGGAATGGAAAATCGATCTTTCATGTACATTTTTGGCTGTACGTATGTGGAGCATTATGAAGTAAATCAATCAATCACAGCATTGGCCTTGGAAACTACAATATTCTAAAAGTAGAATATTTTAAACCCCTGATTTACTCATTACTAGTAGTTTCCAATTTCCATCGCAATTCTGGATCAAATGCGTTTCTTTTAAAACTTCAAGTGACATCAAATTGTACAATAGTAGAAACAGCCAATTGTCAACCATCTATTTGCTGTAAAAATGCCTGAGCAGGACTTTTTCTTGTATCCAATTTGTACTCTCTTTGAATTATACGCCTACATATGGGTGTGGTTTGGATTCACAAGGCCAATAATTATGAAACTTACGTTTCATGTAAGCAAAACTTGGAGCACTTATTTACTCATTGATCCTAGTCAGGTAAGACTGTATGACGATAGATATGCACAAGGCCGATAAACCATGGCAGGTGAGACTGGATAGATCCCCGCAATGCCGAGCTTATACCGTTAAGCCGATGTTCGTCGGCATACGGAATATCTTAGTTGAATGTGCTGTTCATTTTTATGGTCGGACTTGGAGGGGTATACTCGTACACGACCATGTCGGTCTCTGAATTATTGTCTAGTACTTCAAGAACTATTCGGTTTCTGGGTTGGCGAGCGGCTTCTCGTGTGTCGGACAAAATATTTAGCCCTAATTCTTCATCGCACGCAAAAGTCTTTAGAAGCAGTTGGCCGTACTAATCAACGGATCGTACGACATGTAAGCTTGGCACATTTATACCGGCCATGAAACCCCCAAGATGTATGTGGAACATGATTTATGATAGCCATAACAATGTCTCTATCTTAAGCGAGCCGAAGCTCGGCGCAGAAATCCCGGCACAAAACACGCCCTTCTTGAGAGAGGCCGTTGAATTACAGGAAGCCAAAAAAAACTAAGCTAGCGGAGTAGACATAATCAGTTAAGCAGCTGAAACAATGATACTGTTCTGTTGTTGGACATTACATGTCTCCGATGGAGTTACTTATGCTTGTTCAACAACTACTCCTTCCTTCATTATTCAGAAGCTCACTTACGAATTAAAGCTTAAGACCATCGTCATAATGACTGAAGAATACAGTAGTAAAGTTTTTATTTAGGCGCCAATGTTCACAACACGCGTTACCATGTTTCTGCTTTTCTAGAAAAGAGTCAAGGCCCTATTTTGGCAGCCTTCCTGGAACATACTTGCCGGGTTTTTCGTTCAGAAATAGCAGCCTTGGACCATACAGCTCGGTGACGCCTTCCTTCTCTAGCATCAACGCTCTCTGTGCCTTGGAGGACCAAAGCAAGCTTCATCCTGCCTTGAAATATTCATGTTCTTCATCCTACCTTGAAATATTCATTAACATGTATATCTGAATTAGCATATGTGATTAAGTGAGTCTGCAGGTGTTGTGAATTTAGACATTTCAATGACCTAATTTAACAACGAGGGGTCCATGGCACAGTGGTAGCGCATCCGGCTGCAGCCAATTAAAACGCTCGTTTCCGGCAGGTCCCCGATTCGATCTCGGGTGGGCCCTCTTTTTTTCTCTTTTTTTTTGGGGGGGGGGGGAGGGGGGGGCCCGATAGCGTGGTGAAACGCTATCAGGCCAGCTCCAAGAAATTCCCGAAATAGGTTTAGATAGGAGGTCTCACTAACTCTATAGTAGGATTGGATCTCATGAAGATTAGTAGATTCGAATCCTACAGCTTTTATCCTGTCTACTGGCATCTCTATAAATCTCTAACAAAGGATTTATATTAAATAATTATATAAAGCTTAGCGGCCTTTATATATTAGATAATATATTTTCTTAGAAACTAGTTAGGGGGTATAATTAACTAAGAAATAGTTCTCTTTAGAGAGAATCTAAAGAGAATAAAGAACGTATTTAAGGCTTTATACTAATATATCTTCGTTTAATATAGAATCTACTTTATACTAGGAAAAATCTTATATTAAGATTAAAAAAAAGAGTCTCTATATAATAAGAATAAGAAAGGAAAATAAAGAAAGATTTAATCTCTTTAATATGTCTATTTTTATTATGTTTATATTAATGTAGTGAGAGTATAGTTATAAATTTATATATCTAAAAGACTCAAGGCAATAAATAAGAGGATAGGAGCCCTCCTATTTAATGTACGCGCGGCCAGTCGTTAATAGCTTACATGCCTGTATGAAATAATCAATCAATCAATCAATCAATGAACTTATTTCATACTTAGCATTTTAGAGGCGGATAATGGGCTTTTTCCGAATGCTGCGAGAGCTCTGGTTGCAGGATTGGACGTCGGTGCACTGGCAGCTGCTGCAATTTGCGCCTCCCAGAACTTGACTCAATTACTACACACATCTATTAAGCTGTGCGGATTTCGTTTCACACAGCCGTCACTGCTATAAGTGTTTCGGACACAATTGATCCATCGTGTGGACCGGATTCTTAGCTGTCCTGGACAATTTCAGTTTCCGATATATCTTTTGAAAAGATTTTGGCAGTTATCGGTGAATTTTGTTCCATTGAGGTAAATCACCACCTAATATTTGCCTTACTTCCTAGTAATTAGTGATTTAGGTTGGATCTCCTGCATCCAAACCCTACGTCAGTGCAGTAAATATCAATACTGGGAAAATTAAGATTTTTCCCGTCTTTGAAAGTGTTCAAGACGACCTTCGAACCAGTGTATGGAGCCTATCATGCCTGCCATCTCTATGGAGAATCAGATATTTCACGCATAATGAAATATCTCACTGCTGACAATCTCTCTTTCTACGAGAGAAATCTTCAACTCGTGTCTCCTGTCAATGGTGCTATTTCCTGGTCACAAACATTTAGATCTCTTGTTGAAGAAGCATTGATCAGCATACTTATCGAACCTGTTCGAGGAGATCTAGTTACCCAAAAAATCAAAGCCTGGCTACAGAGCACAGCACACTCATCAGTACAAGTATTTCGAGTTACTTCCGGCGATTCTTTTGTCGGCCTTAGCGAGAATACACCAGTCCCGAGACCGCAAAATTGCCGAATCCAGTCTATTTCAAGATCTAAAATCGCCATTATTGGTTTTTCAGGTCGTTTCCCCCAAGCCGACAATCTGGTTAAATTCTGGGATCTACTTTACAAAGGACGAGACGTTCACCAAGTAGAGTACCCCCGACACGGTGGGACGCGGAAACACATGTCGATGCAGCCGGCAAAAGAAAGAATACTAGCTCGACTCCATATGGATGCTGGTTAGACAATGCAGGGCTTTTTGATGCCAGGTTCTTTCATCTGTCTCCTAGAGAAGCTCCTCAAGTCGATCCAGCACAACGTCTAGCATTGATGACAGCTTATGAAGCTATCGAACAGGCCGGAACCGTGCCCGATAGCACACCATCCACTAAGAAAGACCGAGTCGGTTTTTTTTACGGAGTGACGAGTAACGATTGGATGGAAACAAACAGCTCACAGGATGTTGACACGTACATGATCCCGGGAGGGAATCGTGCTTTTATATCTGGCCGCGTGAATTATTTCTTCAAATTCGGTGGTCCAAGTTACAGTACAGACACAGCTTGTTCTTCCAGCTTAGCGTCTATTCACTCTGCTTGCAATTTTCTCTGGAGAGGGGATGTCGATACCGCTACTGTCGGGGGCACAAATATTTTAATTAACCCAGACTTCACGGCTGGTTTAGACCACGGGCATTTTCTTTCCCGCACGGGCAACTGCAAATCTTTTGATGACACTGCTGATGGCTATTGCCAAGGTGAAGGTGTTGTCACCCTTATTTTGAAGCGATATGAGGACGCTATAGCAGATAAGGATCCCATTCATGGATTTATACTATCAGCTTACACCAACCATTCTGCCGACGCGGAATCTATTACCAGGCCACACGGAGGAGCCCAGAAAGTGATACTAACCAAATTGCTCTACGACACTGGTACAAACGCATACGATGTTAGTTATGTGGAAATGCATGGCACAGGCACTCAGGCTGGGGATGCTGAGGAGATGAGATCTGTGATAGACATATTCGCTCCTAAGGAGGCGGCCCAGATTCGCACCAAGGATCAAGCTCTCTGCCTGGGATTCGTCACGGGGAATATTGGCCATGGCGAGGCGGCTTCCGGCGTGTCGAGCCTAGCACAGGTTCTTCTCATGATAAAAAACGATACTATTCCACCCCATTGCGGTGTCAAGACAAAGCTAAACACGAAATTTCCAAGTCATATGGCCTCACACAACGTCCGAATTGCAAAGAGGCCCGCCGCTTGGCCCAAACCATCCGATGGATCTCGAAAAGTCATTTTAAACAATTTCAGTGCAGCGGGGGGAAGCAGTGCGTTGATTCTAGAGGATGTACCCCCCTCTCAATTTTTAGAAGCTACAGATGCAGACCCTCGTACTCATCACGTTGTGGCCATTTCAGCCAAGTCTAGTATATCCTTACAAGGAAATATTGACTCATTGCTGCAGAAGATTGAGAATGAATCTCCCGCCAATGTTGATTTGCCAGCTCTTTCATATACTAACACCGCAAGACGTATTCACCACATGTTCCGTGTCATGGTTCCGGTTCTACAATCGCAGACATCAAATCACAGCTTATCGAAGCGAGAAATGAAGCCGATACAAACCAGAGAGTCAGGAAAGCACCTAATATAACATTCGCTTTTACCGGGCAAGGGTCTCAATATTCTGGAATGGGAAAAGAACTATGTCAAAACTTTTCATCATTTCGCAGCGATCTGTATCGATATGATCAATTAGCTCAGAATCTAGGATTTCCCTCCTTTGTCCAAGTCATCACAGATGCCTGCCGGCTGCTTGAGGATTACTCACCTGTTGTTATCCAAATCGGTACTACCTGCCCAGATATGGCTTTAGGACGTCTCTGGAAGTCATGGGGTGTTACTCCCCGTGCCGTTGTTGGACAAAGCCTGGGAGAATATGCAGCTTTGTACGTTGCTGGTGTGCTCTCCGAATGCGACACAATTTATCTGGTTGGCCAGCGGGCTACGCTATTGGAAGAATACTGTACACCGAACACTCACTCAATGCTTGCCGTGAAAGCGCCACTCGGCGTGGTCCAGAACGTTCTTGCTGGAAGCGTCTGCGAAATCGCAACTATTAACGGTCCGGACGACACTGTGCTTTGTGGTGAAAAGAAAAATGTGAAGCAAATACAGGGTATATTGACTCTCAAAAGACCGGTGAGCCCGGCACCAATGATTGCAACTTTTTGCTTTTCCATTTTCTAGTATCAGGGTACAGAGAACAGCTACATATAGCCTCGCATAGTGCAGCACGTAGCTTGACAGCCAGTTTATATAGTGGCTTCTTGCCAGTGTGGGGGAGGCGGGGTCCAGCAGCCGGCAAAAGGAGAGAAAAAAGAAAACGAATCCAGATATTGCTTACGATGTGAACATTGAAAAGCCTACATAGCAGAGAAAAAAGTATATTCGTTCTTTTCTCCGAAATATTACCTAGGTACCAAGTCCCGAAAGCGGTCATATGAACAATCCTGAGAGGAAAAGTGTCAACATGAGGACCATATTTTATTTCTTGACTAGATAGACAACTAAACTACAACGCAACTTCACAAAAGCTTTGAAAAATTAATCCTTATAGTGACTGGATTAATTCATCATCCCCATGATAACTATTTGCATCTGAAATTGAGGTTTTACACTTTGTCTAGAATTGCCATTCCTATAGTCTTGTGCACACCCAACTCAGCATTGCAGAGGCCATTCCTAGAGCTAATTGCTTGGTGCATGTATAGACTACGCCCGTGAATCCTGTCAGCAACATTGAAACCAAATACTCTATCAAGAATTGGGGGCACTAACACCAGAGGCTGCAGTCAGTTTCGGCAATCCACTGACACTCAAAAGACCTCCATCGACGGGCAGAACTATACAAGTGGTTTACATGTCAGTAGTGTTTGATACCCAAAATGATCCCATTTACTAAATTTATGAGGCAATAGATTTGTAAGACGATACTTACCATGTCCAGTAATAAATGAAGCATCGTCGGACGCCAGGAACATCATGGCGGCGGCAAGTTCTTCAGCTTCCCCGATACGGCGCATCGGAAAGGTCGACACGTAGTTTTTGTATAATTCAGGATTCTCCACTAGACCTGTTGACATGGAGGTCCGAGTGAAACCAGGGGCAACTGCGTTTACTCGAATCCAGTCGCGCGCGTGATCTGCAGCCATGGATCTCGTCAAATTCGCCAAGCCAGCTTTAGAGGCTGAATAAGTGGCAAGTTGTGGATCAGCACGCATACCGGCTGTCGAGATGGTGTTGATGATGACTCCGCGAGTTTTCTTCTCCGTGTGCTTCTTCATTTCTGTAATTGCGGCTCGTGAAGTATAAAAAGGGCCGTCTAGATTCACTCGAAAGATTCGATGCCACTCCTTAGGATCGACTTCATCTACGGTTCCCAGGCTCCCGGTTCCAGCATTGTTATGCACAATATCGATGTCTCCAAACTGCTTGACGGTTTCGGTCACCACACTTTCAGCCTGAGCGGGATCTCCAACATCGCACTGATGAAAAAAGACTCGATCCTTTGGAAATTGAGACACAAATTCCTCTCCCTTTGTCTTGTCGCAGAAATCCGCCCCGAGCACTTTCGCGCCCTCGGCAATATACCTTCTAGTCATGGCTGCACCCATGCCAGACGCGCCACCAGTGATTGCAACTACTTTGCCATCAAATCTTCCGGGGAATTCGAGGACCATTTTGGCTGTAAATTTGCTAGATTCGTGGGCAAACAATGTTTCGAAGGATTAATTTCCTTGAGTAAGACTTGCTAGCGGGATTACCTGGAGTCAATTTACAATGAATGCTTCAAGAGCCTTATGTAGCGCTACGAATTGGATTAATACCGGTACCTACGTACCCCAAGCCTGCATCATTGGTGGCGGAGGAATATATTCGGTATTGAATTGTGATTGTAGTGGCGTTTTACCTATAGCCGCAGTATACCCGCCCTATAGCCGCCATATAGCCGCAACTTGGAGATACGAGAAGTGTAGCTATCTGCCAGGACCGTCAAATTATTATTGAATTTTGGAATTGAAATTACACCCGTAAGGTCATAGTTGGTAGTTGTATCTACCTGGCCTAATTGACTGAAAGTATGTGTTGTCATGTTTAGCGATTCGACAACGCGATTCTCTTCAGGTTTGATGCGGTATAAGGTATACATATCCTGTAGGGAAGTGACCCAATGTAACTTTTAATTGGAATTTGCGGGAAAATGATTGTTCTTCCGGCAGATAACTTGATAGAAGCTTACTATGTCGCTGAAGCAAGCAATCACTCCGAGTCTATCCCGATCCGAATTATTCACTGTGACTTCAATCCATGTCTCCAATTCCGGAGCAGATCTCTCCCACTTGCGAGGACGCAAAATTTTCCGCACTCCTAAGAATGAGTGCTCAGCAAGGCGGAATGAAAGCGGAAGGACGAAGTCGCTGGTTTGACGCGGAGGCAAACTCCTCCACGTTTCCCCAGCAGGATGAACATAATGAATAACAAAATAACAAATAATGCATGAATTGAGTCAGAGTGCAAGCTGATTGGACTATTGAATTACAACATGAGTCGTGTACTTTTATTCAGACGTTGATTGATTTGTTTGTGTTGGCCAGCATGGACCCTAACCCTTCTTTCTGTATTAACGTGGCTAATACTAGGTAACAAACCCCACCCCCGCTCCACCCGACCCTAAGATATCACAAATAACTCGGGTCTAGGCGTGTGATGCTCTGGCTAGCTAGGAAATGGATGTATAGAAAGCTAAACAGACTACCGGCCTTCGTGTCCGCTCACAAAGCTGCCAGACCGTACAAGGGGAGCCTTTTCGAATAGATCCCCCACTTTCGAGCCAAATGCTTTCATATGCTCAGTGGTCCCATGCGCCTGCAGAGCCTCCTTGCTTTCGTATCTATATCATCGCAAGTTATTAGAAAACATTGCTAGGGGAAGGTGTGGTGTATATCGTAGTGCAATCGTTGGGTTGACAGGGGAAACGGAATGGGATGAAATAGACCTACTTCTCGATTGCTATGAGTTCATTATTCTCCGTGTCGCAGAAAAAGTAATATACAAGTGTTCCGGGTTCATGCAGTCGAACCTGATTTGCCATCTCGTTCAAGTGGCCGAGGAGCTACAGTCTTCTTTAGTATTCCGGCCAACACATCAGGAAATCTCAGTGACATACTTCGTCCCGCTTATCGAGCTTGGGATACATGGTGGCCATAACGTGAACGGCCATGTTTGCGGTGATATTCTATGCCTACTACGGAGATGCGTTTTTGAAGATGTAAGATTGTATGGAACAGGATGAAAAAAGAAGGACTATTATCAAGAGAATAAAGGAAGACGTAGATACGTACAAATACTCTCGCAGTGTTGCTCGCCAAAGCGGCCTCGGCCCGCCGGCACAACCTCGATTTGCCTTTGAGATGATGTGCGAGGGCCAATTGGAACTTTTTCCATAATTATTTGATTTATGAATGCTACTAGTAATCATAATCAATAGTTATGTTTCTCCAGAGCACGGCAACTATTGCCGACGCCGGGTAATCGTCCACACATGTGCCGGACATGGAGAAAGCAACTAATATTCAGCATGGAAAATTGAGGTGCAATGCATTTTATCTTATCTGACGTTCAGAACCTCTAGTTATCTAGTCTGTACGAACCGTTGGAGTAACATACGTGATAGTGCGTGTCAAACAGTTAAACTCCTGGGGATTTTCCTAGGGTTATTTGAACATTTGACGCTATAATTAATTGATATTATTTCGGAAGCTGCGGCTACCACAGCCCGGGGCGGGGTAATACCAAATTGCTCCATATCCACGTTTTCAGCAAAGTTTCTGCGAAGCGCTGTCTCGGCAACGTTTGAAGTGAGCTATACGCGTGTGGGGTAGCAATGTCAGTTTATTATTTAGAGTCTCCGGTGACCGGTTGTATAAGCGATGGCATAAGGACACTACATATTCAGGTTGTGCTTTCATCGTACAGCTACATATGTAATATCAGAACGAAATTTAGAGAAAAAACGTCTTTGCGTGGTAAATCACTCCATCATCATAACTCAATTTTCTATTTTTTCTTTTTTTTCTCGAAAATTGGATCATACATGTACCCCTTCGTCTTCTGAAATATAACGCCAAACATCAATCACAGCAGACAGTCGCAGCTACAATAACCTCACGAAACACTATGAATATCGCCATCGGTACGAAAGTGGAAGTGGGAGGAGACACATTTACGCTACTGAACTCCCTACCAACGAGAATGGCCATCGGATGAAGTTCGACGTCTGGATGCGCCCAACTCCAAACGACCTTATAATGCCGCTACACAGTCACGCGGAAATGACAGAGACTAATGAGATGCTTGAAGGTGAAATAAATCTTCACGGGTGGTCAACAGCTCCTAGTCAAAGCTGGAGAAAGCTACTCGAGTGCACCGGGGGTTCCCCATCGCGGCCGCAATCCTGGCACCAAACACAGCCACTTCCATTGGAGCCTTGATCCTATAGATTCGATCAAACCAAGATTTGAGCAGGTAGTTGGGAATTACATGGCTGGATGTGCCGCCTGTGGAATGTTGGGTCACTTCGCTATCCTTCGCCTCGAACAATATCTGCTCGAAGGTTTGACTGGGAAAGACTATGTCACCGGGGAGCCAGTGTCTGCTGAGGAGTCGCTGAGGGAAGCTGGGAGCTTCATCGACAAAGCAGGAGGCTTGAGAGCAGTTTGCGAATCGGCCAAGGTTCTTGAGGAAGGCAAGGCATACGTTGCCGGAATAGCGCCTCGTGCGATCAGTGAGAAGTTGTTTGAACTATTGGCTACTGTTGCGAATCATGGGAAGGATGCTTGACCAGGAAATTTGTACCAAATATGTATCAAGTTATGATGGGCAGAATATAATTTTTCAGTTTCAGAAAAGAGCATGATCTCATATCAATTGAGGTTGATAATTTAAGAAAGAACTACTGATAAATTGATTTGATGGTTTGGTATGCCAGTCATATTACATAGCAGTGTACTCAAAGTTTGCACATTCTCTGGATACTTGTATTATGCATTTACAAACTTAGACGGCGTATCTGTTTGTTTTAGATTTATGTCAACTGGTCTAGAAATCTTTTCAGGGTGGACCCTTACTGTGCCCTTCAAAAGACTAAATTACAAGACTAGTGCGATCGAATCAAACGTCTGAACGGGCTGAAAGAGCATACTTAAAATGCTTACAGCAAACCAGAAAATGGTACGATACTTATAAAAACTAGCCAGACTTCGAATGTTACGAAAGTCAGGAGTCTGCTTAAGCATGTTGTCTCAGAATATCCCATTTGTGGTTCTCAAACCTGGATTAGATGGTATAAGGAATAAACAGCATCCAATTTAGGCACGACGCTATGATTGTTCCTGGGACGAATTTTGTTGTTGGCAATATTAGCCTGGGTTGCCAATTGGGGTGATGCAAAGAAGCCATTGTCATCGGACGTCTGATTATGTTGGATACTTGTCCAGACCAATGCTCGATACCATGCAGTAATCTTGTTGCAAATCGAGCTGCATTGACGAGCCAGTAGAACAGATGCACTTCAAGATTTGTGAAACCGCATGAATAGCTTGTCGATTGATCGACAGAATAGAGTCAGCCTTTCGCCGGAGAAAGGCATCTTCAGGTGATAGACTGCTATAGACTGAAAGGCAAACAGTAGAAGGAGTATTTAAAGCATCAAATACTTTTTGTGCTAGAGTCATACAGGTTCTATCGTAAGGGACGCAAAGCTTGATCCCTTCCAAAATGTCACCTGTAGGGCCGCTTTGTGATTGATGACCGTGGAGTGGAAAGTGATGCGAGGTTGGCGAGCCAGGAGCCTCTAAGGCTCGCTTATTGAGGCCCAAAAAGTACTCACCCGTGCTGGTGTAGCTGTTGTCGCCATTCCCGTCCTGTAATGCATTTCCTTGGAATGCAGATTCCGAAAAGGAATCAATCGAACTTTGCGTGAGACTTGGCAACGACGAAGTGCCTCCGGGGAGGGCATCAAAGTTGAATATTGCCTCGTCTAATCCATTGCTAAAATAACCAGAGCTAGGGGTGTTTTTATTGCCCATTCCCGATGGACTTTGATCGAGCTCTACATTCATCGGCAAATCCAGGTACCGCAGAAATGCCATTGCGATTGATATTTGATTGATTTCAACAGATTTTGAATGATGCAAAGATAGCTCCTTGATTTTCTGTCGTTTATGTTTCTTCCTTGCCCATCTTCAAAATTGGTTTCTTTTCAGTAAAATTCGGGGCCTTGGATTACCAGTATGTCGTATTTCACGGATCGGAGTTGATGTCGAGTGGTACATGCAGTCAGCTTTATATGTACGGGAGATGTAAGGCGTATAAATGCAGGTAGGTCACGGTACTCGTGTTTAAGCAGCACTTGGGTATATAAGATCCTGGTCCGTACTAAAGACGCCCTAGGGCGAAGGAAACGTCAACTGATAGATGACAAGCAGTTCAATATTCTTCCAAAGTAAAAAGGACTCCGTCGTAGACTACATGTATTGGGCTCTTAGAGTTTTAGACTATAATATCTTTTTGAGTCAATAGCTTGTAGTTCGTATAAAAAGTGAAATAGCAATCTGAGTGTTTAATCAAAGAATAGTTTCGGTCTGGCAGCCAATCGGCCCCAAGTCAGATTTTAGTAGCATCAATGGCCACCGAATATTTTCTGCCAATCCGAATACGTTACATAAACACTGGCCAAGATAATGAAGCTATTTTAAGGCCCAATTAAAATATTGAAATTGTCGCAGCGTATTTTCAAGTTGGCTCGCGTCGGAGCTCGGCCATTTGCAAACGCGAGAGTCCAAGTCTTCGCTTTCTCCTCTACTATGACTCGAACGATAAAGAATATGTTCCTTCGGCATGGGCGAAATCTGTAATAGAGGCCTCATTGGACGAAGCACATGATGAAAAGCCACAAGTACCTGTCATGCCGAGGATTCAACGTCCCGGGGCTTCCTCAATTTTATCCATCAAGTTACTCTAGATTTGTGAGTATTTCAAACTACGACAATCATTTTTATGGGTGATGTCTTTGGTCCGAAAACGTCGAATGGGGTCCCAGCTGAAGAAACTAGACAAGACAGAATGATGGCAGTTCAACAAGTAATAAGATAATGCTCTTGCATGTAGTTTTCCTCGGTTTGAATGCTTTTCTCTGTAGAATGACAATATTTGATGAAAAAAACCTAGACTTGAGCTATCCAACTAGTGACGTGGTTTGTTATAACCTGAAATTTGCAGTTCATAGAAGATATTAATGTTTTCATCACGGCCGTTGTTATAGGATCCCCTTCTTGGTTATACATCTGAGTAAATTGGGCCACTATGTTTGATACTCGGGGAAGTTCGTCGACTAATTGCATCATCATCTCTTTTTTGTCGGTCTCTGGACATCTTCCCCGTTGGAGATTGCAACTGTGTGGTCTATATCTATCAAAGTCCTTTTCTGTGCTTTTCTTCGCAATCGTGTTTCCGAATTGCCTCATATTCTGCCTGGTGGATTTTTCTGTGCCATCACTGTTGGCCGATTCGGATGGGAATTGTGATAAAACAATCGTGTTTCCGAGATTAGTCTTCATCTGATCTAATAACGCAATGCAAATAGCAGAAACCAAAAGTCCATCATCCACTTTTTTATAGCAGGAACAAATCAACATGGATGAAACACATTTTATATCCGTCGCAGTCATGACGACGTTGATTTGACAGTCAATACGAACATTCAATCTCTTGTTATTCGGTGCACATGAATGTGTCGGCGATTCTGGCATGTTGGTTGCGGAAATGTACTGCAATATGCTTGCTGCGGCGGTTGCGCAGTCGGAGCTTGTTGAAAATGCTGGAGATTCTACCTGCTGAAAAGTTCTGCAAGCACTTTTGCGACGATGCTCGTCTTTTTGCTGTATATCATGAGGTGCTTGCATTGTAGGTTCATCGGCAGGAATCATTGTGGGATGACTAGATTCCGGTCTATGGTAGAATATCTCCATAGAATCAATAGACCTATCAAAGCAGTCCAGTTGCCTGTAATTTCTTCTTGACAGACTATGATACATATCAGTATCCATCGCCAGTGAGTAGGTACGCTGTGGCCCTTGAGACTGCCGGTGGATAGAGGCAATAGAAAGCGCCGGTGTAGGAAGCTTATCAGTCTCTAGCAGACATGGACTCTGATCTGAAGCTGCTTCGCGTGATCTTGAAGGCGTCTTTTCGCTCGATGATCCCGTAAAAATTGCTTGGTTTGCAGGTTCCCCTTGACCATCAGAGGGAGCTTGTTGACTGCTTCGACGCTTCGGAAGACGTCGAGCCGGGCTGTAGAGGCACGGATACTCCAATCTCTCGCATCGCGTACATAGAGGCTTTCTTTTATCGCACTTGACCTTGGACGCAGGGCACATATCACAAGTATCTTTCATTTGTCGCGGCCGGGTCGTGCCCCTTCGAAGATCCTTTGGTAGAGAAATCCCATATTCGTTTCTCATCATGATATAACAATCGAGAGCTTTAAAAAGATGGCTTTTATTTTCGTTTTTAGAAAAAAACAGAGAGTAGAAAACAAGGCACTGTATTGTTTTATGAAATTGCTTTAATAGGAAATAATTTGTAGAATAAGATGCCCCATTGCAGTAAAGGCGATTCAGTTTCCGGGCATTTACGAATCGATTGCTATAATTACCCAGAATTTTGCAGTTGACTTCAACTGGTTTCCAGTCAGCGCTGACCTACGGATACCGAAGAATGGCAGTCTGTGATCGACGTCCGCCGATGATTCTCAACGTTCTACCTACATTTGCCCTTCAGTTTATAATACGAAAAGAAATACGCGAAATTTGTTAGCTTCTAGAAGAGGGTATAGCTCCATGAACGCCAGCTCCGGGAATTTTGGCTTCTGTGCTTGCCACTGCATAGTTTATTGGTCCGGTGTCAGTCACATTAATATCGGGATAAGTGGCATCAGTATTAAAGTAGACAGATCGGGTTTATTTCGACGTCATCTAATTGGTCTCGTGTCCGAATGTCCGACTGAATAGCGTTCATAGGATTAAACTGTTATATTTATTATCGGTTATTCGGACGTTTGGGGGATACTCATGGGCTCGCTATAATCGTGCTTGGCAAAACATGCATGAAATGAAGACGATGCATGTCTCGAAGTTAGTGGTAGTAGGATTTCAGATATCAATTGATGTATAAGCTTTGCAACTACATACTCTAATTTGGCAAATTATTATAGCGAATTCGCTTCTTTACAAACCTGAGGCACAACCATGGCTTTTGGACTATCGCCTTCTGCTCTGAGTATTTTTGTCCTGGTGGCCATTGTTGCCTTGCTTTATCTACGAAGAGACCGTCGCCTAGATAGCATCAAAGGACCCAAAGGCCATCCAATATTTGAAATTGGCTTGGGCTTTCCCCCACGCGCGGCCCATGTAATCCGTCAGTGGGCAGAAGAGTATGGAGAGGTATTCAAGGTTCGAGTGGGCTGGTACAACTAAGTCGTTGTTAACAGTCCTGAAGCGATGCGAGAAATCTTTGATAAACAGGTGAGTTTGAAGTTTCTAAAACGGAAAGGCTAGTCTGCTTTTACTTAACGATTTTCCGACACTTAGGACAGTCAGCGTATACTTCGTCCAAAACTCCAGCCCCGATTCTGGATGATATTGTTGTAGGTGGAATGCGTATGTTCACTATGTAAGTTGAACATATAGATATGGAGAAGGTGACTTTATTCAACATAGCCAAACAGGCCGTATGGTCTCAAATGGAGGGCATATCGTACCGTTACGCACCGATTACTTGCACACAAGGCCACTGAGAGTGTTATTCCATCGCAGGCATTCGAGGTCAAGCAACTCACGTGGGACCTAGCCCATAACAACAGGAACGATGAAGAGTTTTATCAACACATGCGCCGAACTTCTTTCTCTATTGTCATGACCAGTACGTATGGCCGACGGATCGGGCACTGGGACCATGAAGATGTTCGATATGCAATACAAAGTACGCAGATCTTAGGCAAGGTTACTCGGCCCGGTGTCTTTATTGAAGATGAAATTCCAATTCTGGCTCAACTACCGCACTGGATGCAGCCATCACGCAAGCGTGCCGAGGAGTTATGCCATACCAGTTCTGCGGGCGAAAATGCGTTTGTGGAATTTGATGAAGGCAGCTATTGCTGATGGGACGGCGCCGCCTTGTTTCGGAAAAGACCTGGTGCTCAGTGACTACAAGTCGCAGGGCTTGACGGATGAAGACGCTGCCTGGATTGCAGGTGGTAAGTTATGCCACTTGGACGATGCTTTTCTTTTCTTTCAGTCCGCAGCTAAGCTTTCTTCTCTTCAATGTATGACACAGGACTCGTCGAAGCCGGAGCTGAAACCATAACATCGACTTTGAACGCTCTCGTTCTGTATCTTGCTGCCAACCCGGAAGTCCAGCAAAAGGCAAACGAAGAGCTATTCCGCGTGGTTGGCGACATGCGGGCACCCGAGTTTGATGACATTGTCAACCTGCCATATGTCCATGCTTGTGTGAAAGAGGTTCTCCGTCTGCGTCCAGTCCCAGTTTGGGACATCAGACACTTTACCGACGAGGACGTCGTGTACAAGAATCATGTTATTCCCAAGGGTACTGTTGTTTTTGCCAATACCTCATTCATTCATTACGATCCTTCGCGTTATCCAAACCCCTTTGCTTTCCAACCAGAACGCTACATTCACCACGTCAAATACGCCGCCGAGTACGCGGCAATGAGAGATCCTTATCAGCGTGATCATTTCACATTTGGCGCTGGCCGACGGATCTGTCCTGCCTCGAGATTTTCAGAGAACACGATTAATTTGGCTGTAGCAAACATGTTGTGGGCATTCGACATCCGGCCATCGGTGGCTATTGTTGACGGGAAGGAGAGGGAGATTCCGGTTGACGTATCAGACGAGGCGCGCGAAGAGACGGCGTTTCAAGCTCCAAAGCCTTTCAAGGCCCGTTTCATTCCCAGGAGCGAGGAGCGGTTGAAAATCGTTGAGGAAGATTGGAAGTCAGCGCAGAAAACGGGCTACATGCTGTGTGGCATGCACGTTGACATGTATGGAATAGCTCGACCTAGTCAGTGAGATACAAGAGTTGAGATTCCCTTTGTCCTTGATGAATGAACAAATACTAGAAAGGATCGATCGGTGTACAATTGCGGTTGTATGTAGTCTTCCATCTGCACGTGAATCTTGACCCGCCTGCCATCAAGCAAATATTTCTTTCTGCGTTACTCCCTCGACCATTCCCATACCCTATCTCGCTTCAGCCGCAGGCTCAATAAGAAAACATAGCAAAGGCTGACAGCGCGCGTGTGAAGACTGAGGTAGTGAAGAGGTACACTTGCAGTACTGAAGAGTCCCACGCGATCGAATCCTTCCTCGAAGAATGGGAAAATAGCTGAAGACGGCCAGAGGTAAGACGACTGATTTTTTTCTACGGTATAATATCAACTCAAGTGTGAATTCTAGCAAAAAAAAGTACCAGATATCTCCATCAACATCAGAGGCCGAGCAATGCTTCACGGTTATCCTAGAAGTCGGCTACTCCGAGCAGTGCCATTACCTTCTCAATGACGCGAAATGAGTTGCGAAGGAGGTCGTAGAGCAAACAGTTTTATCACGCTCAAATGAAACCGCCAATGCAAAAGCAAACGAATCTATCCTCAAAGGCTGCTTGATGAGGCTGTGTGTTCCGGCAGAAACAAATTAAAATGAAATATTACTACCTACAATAGGAGAAGATACAAGGATCCTATAATATCTCAGCATGTTAGCTGCTGTACCAAATAGCCTTTGGCTAGTTAGCCAGTCCTTATTATCCAACATACGAGTAATATCTCAAGGAGCTCAATGAATAGCAATATCTACTCGGTATATAATCAGGCAGTAAGATAACTCACTCTTTAAGTACTCAGATAGTGTTCAGTACATAATTAATAGAAAGTAAAATAAGCTACTGCTTTAGTACTGAGTAAACACAGTTGATCTTCATGCATGCGTATCTTGTGAGGTCACCCCCACTCGGAGCATCTCCGATCCCAGCTGGCGGGGTTTCAGTCAGACGGGTCCAGCGCCGTAGACCAGCTGCAATTATAATAATACGTAATGCGTGATTTGATGTTGTTTTCCTCTTCAAATGTTGTCTCGCATATTTAAACTTCTTCCCGTCGAAAACAAGCTCTGTGGTTAATCTATACCCAACATTGAGAAGCTACCATCGACGAATTATCAAACCTACATGCTGAACAGCAAACACTAAACAGATAAAGCAAAGCAACTTTGAAAATGGCGGCACTTCCACCAAAATACGAAGATCTCCCAGATCCTCGTCGCTACTGGCCAGCACCTGCCGGCTCCTACGAAGAAGGTCTCGGCATGCTACGTCTTCTGACACCGGACGTCGTGGCCAGCGCAGCCCGCAACGAAATTAAAACAGGCGAGCGAGTCTGCCTGAACTGGGACATCGAGAAACTGGACCCCCCGGGCTTCGGGCGTCGCGGATTCGAGCACTTGATCAAAATCGTGGAGAGCTCCAATGGCGCAGCGCTGGATGATGAGTACCACTTCAACCCACAGCAGTCTTCGCAATGGGATGGGTTGAGACACCACTCCGGGCCTTATCCAGATAACAAAAAGGAGGAGAAGAAGCTGTGGTATGGGGGTACCACCGTGGAAGAGATTCTCGAGACAGACTCGCCGCGTATTGGAGTCGGGCATTGGGCGAAAAAGGGCATTGCTGGCCGGGGAGTGCTCATCGATTATGCATCCTGGGCTGAACGCACCAAGGGACTGAAGCCCGACTATGCTCTGACTCGGCACCGAATCAGTCTCGACGAAGTGATCGCCATTGCGGAGGAATCCAAAATCAAGTTCCAGCCTGGGGATATCCTATTCCTCCGTGTCGGTCTGCCGCAGACTTGGGACGGCATGAGTGCACAGCAGAAGAAGGAGTATTCGCAGCAAGAAACCCCGTCTCACGCCGGAATCGAGCAGTCAGAGCGCGTGGTCAAATGGCTCTGGAACAACCATTTTGCTGCTGTCGCCAGTGATGCAGTCAGCTTTGAGGTTTTCCCAGCCATGGAACCGGACTGGGACCTGCACCATTACCTGTTGGCCGGCTGGGGGGTGCCTATCGGGGAGATGTTTGACTTGGATGGGCTTGCTGAAAAATGCAAGCAGCACGATAGGTGGACTTTTTTCGTGAGCAGCAGCCCATTGAACTGTGCTCGAGGAGTCAGCAGTCCGCCCAATTGCATGGCACTTTTTTAATTTGTATATCAATTGGGATGAATCAGTATGGAGTTGAGTTGGACGGGATCGATAAATAATTGGTACTTTCAGTACGGTACAAAATGAATTTGCTCTCGGAGATCAATTTTAACCCTTTTTCAAGGGCAATGACCCGAAACTTGCAGTGATTTGATAGTTGACAGTCAGCAGTCCATAAAAATGAACATTTGAATGCGGGCCGGCGCAAAGCCGAGGCGGATCACAGGCCGCGGTGCAGCTCCAGACAATTTAAACTCGTTAAACCTAGGCTGCCCCAACAACTTACAAGTCTGCCTGCGCACATATATGACCGATCAAGCCAATTAAATTCCGGTCATTGCGGCCAGTTGCGCAAAATACAAAGGCAAAATGGCGATACTCTCATCCTTGACGTCGTCTTCGATTGTTTCCACGTTGCTGTCATGGAAAGCGTTGGTTCTATTATTCGCTATCATCAACAGAAAATCGCTGCCCTTTGTCTGGACAGTACGTGATCACCCTCTCCAGTCAGCATATTTTTTCCTTTTTAACACTCATGTAATAGGGACGAGTCATGTACGCGATCCTCAAAAACCTGCGGCGCGATCCATCGAAATTCATCTTCGACTCGAAGAACCCCGTCGACGTAAAAGGGCGGCCAACACACCCTCTCTTCGCCGTCGCAACCATGAGCACGTACACCTCGCTCATGGAAACAGACTACAACATACACAAATCCAACAGCACGTATTACGCCGACATGGACGTCGCGCGCACCCACTGCGTGACGCGGCTGTATACTCCTGGCGCGACTATCGTGAACAAGGAACTCGAGGAGGAATTCGCCGCTTCTGCTACTGCCGAGGGAAAGCCAGAACCAAAAAAGAAACAGCCGTTTGGTATTGTGCTGGGGGGCTCGTACTGTTCGCATAAGCGCGAGCTGAAACCGTTGGAGAAATATGATATCAAGTGCTACATGGTGGCCTGGGACGAGAAGTGGATGTACATTATGAGTTACTTCCTGAAGCCGGAAAAGAAGAAAGGCGCTGGCCCGACACTGGCAGCTATTGGTTTGAGCAAGTACTGCATCAAAAAGGGGCGTTTGACTGTCCCCGTTGAACGCGTGCTCAGGGCCAGTGGATATCTGCCTCCGAGGCCAGAGGGCGCAACTCCGGTTCCTGCTGTGGGAATATCTCGCGATGCGTCGAATATCGGCACCCCCAAAGACGAAGGGCTAACTACTGCGCTTGACGGAGTCAAGCTTCTTCATGAAATGTCCAAGTTGGGCAACCAGGACTGGGAGCTTTTGCAGAAACAACAGAAAGAAAACACAGACTCGTGGAGCGGGGAGGAGTGGACGTGGGACCGTATTGAAGCTCAACGCAAGAAGGGCATTGAGTTTATTCAGGGCTATGTGGGTTTGGATAGTAAACTCTATGATGATTGGAATAATGCTTGAGCGGTGTTGATCTATAGAAAATCGCTGTACATATAAATATATAGAACACTTTTGAAAGTAATATACATAATTTCTAATGTCTTTAAAGCATGAGCAAGGAAAGGGGTCTTGCAAAATGAAGGGTAAAAGAAAATCCGCTGTTGAACGCCATGAATGTCCATGCAAGTCGTAACAAGGTGAAGGTGCGATATTACTCGCTGTCACTCTTCTCTTCCTCCTCTGCTTTTTCTTCGGCCTTATCCTCTGCGTCGACCTTCTCCTCTTCTTTCTTCAAGCTTTCGCTCTGCTTTTCTGACTTTTTCGTTCTTGCATCGTGCTTTTTGACGTGTTTTAACGATCCGACACCGTCCTTCTCGTGTTGTTGCTTTTCACGAATGGCGGCAGTCGGGCCACTGTGCTCCTTCAATTCATGCTCAAACAAAGGCTTGTGGCGTTGCTTGAGCTTCTCCTCTTCAGCAGCAACCATGTCTTGCCACAAATCAGCATTCTCGTCTCGTCGGTGGTGCGCATCCGAGTGAGCCGGCTGCTCTTTAGCAGCCTCACGGCCCTTTTTCGTAGTCTCAATAAGACCCTTACCCTTGCGCTGGTCCTGAATCTCAAAAGCCGCACTGGCACACATGACCGCCAACGTGAGACCCTGCGCATACACACGCGCCTGCACAATCTTCTGCTGCCCACTCAGATACGGGTTGCGGCCGACCAGCACAAAGCTCCCAATCATGGACGCGACCCAGGTCACACCGATGATTTTGTATTTCTCCTGCCGAGCCCAGGCGCCGATCCGGCTTGAGAAGGACATTTGCGCGAGTTCCTCGCGGCGCAGGCGCTCCTCGCGGTTTTCGAGGTATTGCAGGTTCATGTTGCGCTCGGCTTCGAATTGGCGAGAGGCATGGTCGGCGGCGATGATGCCAACGAATGTGCCGCTGGATGTGACGAGGAAGGCCTTCATGGGCAGGGTCAGGTTGCGGATTGTGTGGAATCGGCGAGAGGCGGCCATGACGCCGGCGAGACCGCCGACAAGACCAATCACGGTGCCAAAGGAGCCTCCTTCGACGACCGACCTGTGTTTCGCGTTAGGAATAAACACTCAAAATGAAAGAGGATGTTAAGCTGCGTCATACCGGTAATGCGCGGCCTCTTCTTCCTTGGTAAGAATCTTCATGATTTCCGGTATGTATAAGTATTGATGGATGAGGTGATGGTGTTAAGGGTCGAGGGCCGTAAAAAGACAAATCGTTCTAATCAAAATATAGATCTTCAAGACTGAAATTGACGACGTACGTGAGCGATAGGAAGACAACGCCGCAAGAAAAACAGCCCGGCGTCTTTTTATATCTGATGCGGAGAGCTTCGGTGACCTCAGCCTGACATGGGCAAGTCTTGCCTGTTCGGGACTAGCGTTGCCGAGTCTCGTCCGACTCGGTGTTCGGGAGAAGCCGGGAGCGCAGTCCGTAGCTGTGATTGGCTCAATAGCTGTTCCCAATCTGGTTAGGTGTGAATTGTTTGCATGGCGATCTGCAGTACAACCAAATCGTCAAAACTCACGAGAAGAAGGGAAAAAAAAAAAAAAAAAAAAAAAAAAAAAAAAAACAAACAGAGAGTTGAAAGTAAAAGGCGCAATGTCGTCATGAGAATCGTCAATGAGAAGAGTAGTGCACATTTGTAGACTCAGAAGAATACTAAAGTCGAGTTCAAGATGCATGTCAGCTCTGGCTTCGGCTATCTCGGCCCATTTACATACATACATGTATGTATTCATGTCATACATAGTCTGGATGACCATTATTTGATTGCTAATTATATGCTATGCACAGGAAATGAAATTTCGACAAAAAGCTGCAGCTTAAACCAAAGGAACCAGAGCCCATGCACCACTAGAAATGAAAAAAATCCAGATATTCCCAGCAATTAACACAACTATCAAGAAACGCCGTTGCAAAGTCCGAGGTCGCCAAAAAAATAATACAAAGGAGAAAAGTCCCAGTGATGGGAATTGACTGTTGACGAGAAAATAAACTTGAAGCCTGGAAGAATGCAAATCACTTGCGTGAGGCCTTGCCGGCATTCAGCTGGCGTGCCTTCATCCTTCGGAAACGATCTTCTCCGCTGGCCCCGACCGGACGCGCAAATTTGTTATCCTGGACAACATTTGAACGAGGGACAATATTGTACGAAGTGTGACCCATCTCGCGGCGAGCACGGTTGGCCAGACGAGGCGGTAGAAGCTCCATAGCACGAGCTTCCTCGGCGGTCCGTTGCGCAATATTGGCCCGGTTGACCAGGCGTCTGTATACAGTTAGAATGAAGACTTCGTGTTGATGATTTGTAAGGGGCCAACATACGTAGGATCAAAGTCAACTTCTTCATAGACACGCTTGGAGTAATCGTCAGAGCGCTGGAGAATCGGGCGAGTCCAGTCTGCAAGGAGACGTTCCGCTTGCCGCTTGATCTTTAGCTCGGGCCGCTTGCTCTTCGTGTAGAAGACAATTACTTTGCCAATACCACTGGCGATCAATGTATCTTTGTTGATAGGGAGTTTGCCGAGGACGTCGAGCAAGTCACGCTGGATGTTGTATGCGGGTAATTCGCCGTCGTCGAGGGGCTCCAGGAAGAACTTGACTGCTTCCAGAAGGTTGATTTCAGGATCCACCAAGCTAGCAGTGTACTGATTGCGGTTCAACAAGTTCATGACTTCCGGCAACATTTTCAGTTTCCGCATGGCTGGTTGGCCCTCTCGGCGGGCTTCTGCATCGAGTCGAGCAGCATCTGTCATACGCTTTCGCATGTCTTCAATTTCCGCATCTGCCATTTGTTCCAGGTCCTACATATGTCAGTTCGGCTCTTGCAATCTAGCGAGAGAAGACAAACAATTCCATCAGCCTTGCGTCTGCGTCTCTGCGGTTTCTTCATGGATGCATCCAAAGCACGGTCAAGAGCCCGTCGGCGACCTAGTACAAAACATCAGTCATCTTCATCCCAATTAACAGATAGTCAAAATTCCCCAAACTCACGTTCTTCAGGACTTAGCGTCTCATCATCCTCTGGTGTAGCAGCGCGTTTGCTTTTAGTTGACTTCCGACGAGCGGCCTTTCCATCGCCATCTTCGCCATCCGAGTCCGCCTGATGGCGTTTCTTCTTATCACGGCGGCCCTCCCGATTCCTTCGCGGTTCACCTTCTTCATCGTCACGGCGCTTGCGTTTGTGGCGGCCAATAAGTTTCAGGTTCTCTGCATCCACATCCAGTGCCGGGCGGTCTTCGATGTCGACATCGTCCGGGTTGAAGTCCTCGAATTGCGCTTCATCGACCTCGGACAGTACGGATTCATCGTCGGACAGATCTGCCTCGCCTGCGCCGGCGTCGCCTGTGTCGTTGAGGTCGTCGAGCTCCTCTTGAAGCTCGTCCCGGTCAGGTGCCGGCGAGGCTGGTTGGGCTTCTGGTGAAGCAGACATTGTAGATCGCTGCTGGCCAACGACTCCCGAAAAGCACTCAGCGCCGATAATAAAATGTCGATTTCTTTTTGTGATAGGTGTGAGATAGATGGCGAGGGTGAAAGGGAGGTCGCGGCGAAGCAAAGCAAAGCAAAGGAAAGTGGCTGGTCCGGCTGGGTGGACCAAGAAACTTCGCCGCGACTGACCCTGGCCCGTGCGGGACTCCAGAGTCTCCAGGTCGCCGCAAAGATTCAATGCTCCAGAACATCATCAAGTTTCTCCTCGCAACGAATCGCAGAACCACAAGTTTCCCTGCTATATATCAGTCATCCTTGACTATCTGTCTTTATCAGTCTTCAACATGTTCGGTGGAGGTAAGTCCTATTCCATGCTTTCTCTCCTCGGCTTCACTTTACGGAGCATTTTGCTGATGAGTTTTGTGAAACAGAGCAACAACTGTCCAAGGAGGAGCTCAAGGTATGATTTCTCAATCTATCACCATCGAATTATATGCATACACATGCATATACTGCCTTCAGCCGTGCCGAGATGAAGCATTCACGATACTGTCCACATTCTAACAGTCTATATAGGCCGCTGAGGTCGAGGCTCAAGGAACCGTGCGATTTGCAATTGCTACTGGAATTGCTCTTTACCTTTGTACGTCGTCCTTCGTCTCTATTATTGATGTCTTACTTGCTAATGAGATACGCTCAATGACAGCTCCCTTTGCCGTGGACTTTGTCAAGAAATTCCTGTGATACCCTCCCTCCTCCTCGCGATCCATAAATGTCTCTACTCGGAAACGTGCATTTGAAAAAGGAAATCAGTCTTTTGAGGGGAATATGCATCGGTTTTTGTCATGTACTATATAAGTAGAATTGGGGTATACTTGGTTTCAGTCTATTAAAATAAAAATATGCTATAGATTTTTTCGATTCGTCTCTTTTGACTCCGTCCAGCTAGCTAAGAACAACAACGCTCAACGCCTTTTCTCGATATCCCATAATTAATGGCAAAGGCTTGTACAAAAGCAATCATGCAGAAATTCTCAAAAGTGATGGAAATTAATACAGAAAAGAAAACACCCATAGTTTCCCTTGTTGGAGGTTTAATGAACATTCGCGCCCACAGATTCCTGTGCTTCATCGAACTCTTTCTGTATGGATACCAGCTCTTTCTGCAGATGGTTGATTTGCGAAGCGTAATCTTCGAGAATCTGACAAAAACAAATTAGTATAATATAAGGTTGAAGCGAAACGTCGAGGAATCACATACCTTCTTGGCAGTTTTAATCACGTTTTCGTCGAGCGACTCGTCATCGCCAGTTGTACCAGATCCAGCCCGCTCAATTTCTGTGGCAAGTCGCTTGGCATGTTCGCGAATCGCAAGCATTCGTGCCCAGATCTCTTCGGCGCGTCCGGTTATCGATGGGTCGAAAATGCCGCGTTCCAGCTGAATCAACTTCTTTTTCAGTTCTTCTTCCGCGTCGTCCATAGCATACCCACGATTCCGTAGTACTTGGGTTTTCGCGGCAAGCGATAGGCAGCGCTGGCTAAGAACGAGATGTTTCCTTCGGCAGTCGGCGATTCTTACTGAAATCTTGAGGTCGTGGCGCGATAGCAAATCGGTGAGACACTGGTTAATCTCGTGCAAGCGAGTTTGCATAATGCTGAGAAAATCCTTTTGTCTCTGAGCGCGTTTTCCAAGCTCCCAAAATCCTTTTACAAGAACTGGAACATGGCCGGGTTCAGGCCGAGACTTCAAGGCTTCCTCCCATTTAGTCGCGTCATCTTCCGGTCCTGGCTGGAAAAAGGGCGCTTGGTCTTCGCCGACATAGTTGTACAGATAAGTACGGAAAGGAGAGGTTTGGTTCGTAGGATCCCATTTATCCCGGATAATCTCCATCTGCGCTGGAACTGTTCGGTGAACTATGGAAGTGTTAGCATAATACTTGGGGCTTAATCAACATTGTTTCATACCACCAGTGACTGCGCGGCCTGGAGACCATAGCGAAGAACCCATTTGTGACTGATTGAGAGTCTGTCCTAATTGCGGTTGCTGCTGAGTTTGTTGCTGCTGATTCGAAAAGAGAGAGCCACCGCCACCAAAGAGCGACTGTTGTTGCTGTGGCTGCTGTTGCTGTTGCTGTTGATTATTGGTGGCTCCAAAAAGACTCGTTCCTGTTTGCTGGGGTTGCTGTGTAGCTCCTCCAAATAGACCCCCCGCGGGTTTCTGTTGAGTCGTAGCTCCAAAGAGTCCACCACCTGTTTGCGGCTGCGTTTGTGTTTGCGCGGGCACCTGTGTCTGCTGGCCTCCAAACAAGCCCCCTGTAGGTTGAGTCTGTGTCTGTGTTTGTGTGGACCCAAACAGCCCCGAGCTCTGCTGCTGAGGTTGGTTGACGCTTGAGCCAAAGAGGCCCGTCCCTGTGGCTGGTTTGTTTTGCGTGTTTCCAAAGAGCGACCCCCCGGTCGACTGCTGCTGTGCATTACCAAACAGACTTGGCGTCTTGTTTGCAGTGTTGCCAAAAAGACCGCCAGACTGCTGTTGCTGGGCTTGGGCGCCGAAGAGCGACATGGTTGTTGTATCGACAATTTGCAGAAAAACACAAAGGTTTGCAACGCGCAAAAGGGTCTTCTCAAGGGACTAAGGCCAGAAAGTGGGTAAAGAGCGACTGGTAGAATGAATTCAAGACATGCTATGCGAAGAGACACACATGGAAGAACAGAAAAGGTGCTTGTGTGAAGCTGCTCGAGAATAACAAGCTTGTTAGCGCGGAGCTCCGAGAACAATTACTAGCGCTGCGTTCTTTGGCGGCGCCGTCACGTGATACGCGCGCTGAAGAGAGGCAGCATAGATAATAGCATGAAATGACGGCCAGCGCTAGCATATCAAACTAGATTTATTGTCTTTAACAAGTCAAATATTGTTTCATTTAAAATCCCTCTGACTTTTAGACTCGACAACCACCTCGACATGCGTTATGTAAGCAGACAGAACAGCTCCGGGAGCGACCGGCCAATGAGGGCGCCGCGAAAGGACTGACCGCGAAGTTCGCAGCTCCTCACGACTTCAACGCTCCAACCCTCGGCTTTCACCAGTCTCTTGCCATTGCTCCCCCCAGAGGCCCGCTCACGCATCCGCCAAGATGGCTTCCAGGCAACCCCAGTACGAGGAATCGATTCTGCTTAAATTTTCTCCGGTTCAATGGCTAATTCTTTGCTTTCCGCCAGGTTCAACACGCACAATCTGATCGACACGACGCCGATGCCCGATGGCATTCCCAAGGTCCAAGAGATCGGTGCTACGTCTGCTCCGCTGATGAGCGCCTCGTTCTTCATCGGTGACAAGTGCCGGCCATACAACGATGACTACATGAAGTGTAAATCCGAGGCCAATGGGCGAGGAGAGATTGACTGTCTCAAGGAGGGTCGCAAGGTCACCCGTTGCGCTGCCAGCGTGTATGTGTTTTACTCTGCACATTGTTTCTTTTTGGGGAAGATTTTTAAGGAATGGTATCTGACTTTCAGCAGCATCAAGGACATCAACACACACTGCTTGAAGCAATTCAACGCGCACTGGGAGTGCCTGGAGAACAACAATCACCACATGTACGAGTGCCGGAAGCCGGAAGTGGAGTTGAACAAATGTGTTTTTGACAAGCTGGTTTGTTCCTCCCTTTTATTTTACCTCTCCCATTACAGGAGGATATTGATATGTTACAATAGGGTCTGAAGAAGGAGATTCCCGGAACCCCGGCAAACGTCACACCCGTTCACCTGCGTCCAAAGCAGCTCTATGCCCAGTGGCCTGGAAATCAATATTAGAATATTTGGTATTACAAAGCACGATTTTTTTTCCTCTTTGATAAAGTCCTTTTTCAAAGCAATGTATGTATATATTAGCTCGTTACAGGAATGATATTCTTTCCACCCAAAAAAAAACACAAAAAAAAAACAAATTACTCGCTTGTAAAAGTAATAAAATGTTACAGCTTCAGCCTTTCTCTCCGTCGCGCAGTCTTCATGGCCTCCAGTCGAGCCGCATACTCTGGATGTGCAGGAACATGAACCTTGTGGTGTTCTACACTCGCGTATTTGATCTTGCCATCCATAGACTCCATCCAGCCGCTAATCATAGCCATTGTCCTTCCGTGTTGCTCGACTTGACACCGAACTCGTACTTTTGTACCTGTAATCCAGACTTTAGATATTTGCAGCATATCAACACAGATTTAAAAAGGGCACATACCGAGCGGGATGCCCTTGAGGTATGAGATATTCAGCGTTCGTGTAACACCGGCTAAAAACCTACATCGAACGAATCAGTAAAACAGCTCCACCATTTATATCTTTTGAGCAACTTAAAAAATAAGGCACGGAGGCGTATTCGGAGAAGAAAAACACTTACTCCCAATATCCAGGCCGTGAAATCGCCTGCATAGTCAACGCAGTACACATATCTACACAATCACTTGTTAGCAACTAACCCATATCCAAAAAAAGAAATTTGAAAAAAAAACAAAAAGATTAATGTCGTTACATACCAAAGATAACTCCATAGGCACCTCCATGCAAAACACCGTTGATATTGCACCATGTTTCATCAGCCGTGAATTCCCACTCCGATGAACCGGAGGGATCGGCATCAATGAAGACAGCGGACTCTGTTAGTAGTTTGCTATCATAGAACTGCAGTTATAAATTTGTGAGGACTCAGTCAGTGAGTTTGCATGATAGATTTCAATTGGAAATGTACCTTGGCGGATTTCTCGGCGATTAATTGCTTATAACTATATTGTCCTTGTTAGTCCGGGTGACTCAGGAGGTACGAGACAGTAAAGATGCTGGAATATATCAATTGATATATAGGACACTGAAAGCAATATTGTGCTCAATCCCCAACAAGAAAAGATATCATTAAACAAGTTGACCGCTCATTGTCCCAAACCAGCATAAAATGAATAGAAAGACAGTATTCCACTTACAACTCTAGAAAGCATTGTATTCCCTCGATAACGTCTTCCTTAGTCCGCGGATTTTCAGATCCACTAGCCATTTTTAAAAATTGCCAATTGCGTAAAATACACGCTGAGTGTTCAGCACGAAGCAGGAACAGGTCTGTGCTACGCTGGATCACTGAAATGGGTGCGCGTCAGAGTGCCGAATCAACATTTGAAGTCGGGGACATGCGGGGCTGACGTCGTTCCGAGGTAAATACATTGTTTGCACCAGAAACAACCAGACATTGGAATAAACATAATAAGTCCATTTACGTGTTATATAGCACGGGAAATTTTTCATGAATTATCATCTTTTTATTAATCATTTTTCTCTTCTACCCACTGGCATTCGCCCATCGATAGAAAAATTAAAAGTACATGATATATGGTACAACAAGACTCCAACTAGTCTCTAATATTTTGTTTTAAATAAGCCCCAGGAAGAGAATATGCAAAACCTGCATTGAGTGGAGATTTGGCGATGGGCTGAGATGGTGTCAGTTGAGGCCGTGAAATAAAGGTGTAGAGGGGATAGTGATAACACATAAGGCGAAAAAATATAAAGAAATAACAAAAGAAAGGCCATATTACAAATGCAATACACGCTCAAAATGACAATTCAGAAGGTCGGCAAAGGTGAGGGTCGGCTTAGAATCCCATGCCGCCCATACCGCCCATACCACCCATGCCACCCATGCCTCCAGGAGGACCAGCAGGGCCCTTCTCCTCAGGGGCATCGACAATGGCAACCTCGGTGGTACCGAGGAGGGAGGCTACACCGCTGGCGTCAACCAGGGCAGTGCGGACGACCTTGAGGGGGTCAAGGATACCGGCATCGATCATGTCAACGTAAGTACCCTTGGAGCTGTCGAAACCCTTGTTGAAGTCGCTGGCATACTCATCAGTGAGCTTACCAACGATAACACTGCCCTCGAGACCAGCGTTCTCAACGATAGTGCGAGCAGGGCGGGTAATCGCCTTGCGGATGATGTCAATACCAAGCTGCTGGTCGAAGTTGGCGCCCTTGACGTTATCCAATCCGTTGGCAGAGGCCTTGAGCAGGGCAGTACCACCACCGGGGAGAATTCCGTCCTCGACAGCAGCACGGGTGGCGTTGAGAGCATCGACAACACGATCCTTCTTCTCGCCGACCTCAACCTCGGAAGCACCGCCAACCTTGATGACAGCAACACCGCCAGAAAGCTTGGCAAGACGCTCCTGAAGCTTCTCCTTCTCATACTCAGAGGTACCAGGGTCGGCCATGACACCGCGGATCTGCTCACAACGTTGAGCAATCGCGTCCTTGCTGCCCTCGCCATTAAGGATGATGGTGTCTTCCTTGGTGATGGTGATGGCGCCAGTGGAGCCAAGCTGGTCGGGAGTGAGTTTGTCCAACTTGATGTCAAGCTCGTCAGTGAAGACAGTGGCGTTGGTGAGAATACCCAAGTCACCAAGAATGTTCTTGCGGTTGTCACCAAAGCCAGGGGCCTTGACGGCAGCAACTTGGAGCTGACCACGGAGCTTGTTGAGAATGCAAACAGCCAAGGCCTCACCCTCGATATCCTCAGCAATAATGACGAGAGGGCGGCGGAGTTGGGTCGAGGCCTCAAGGGCGGGGATAATGTCCTGAACAGCGGAGATCTTCTTCTCGGACAAAAGGATGAGAGGCTTCTCGAACTCAACCTTCTGAGACTTGGTGTCGGTCATGAAATAGGCGGAGGTGTAGCCACGGTCAAAGCGCATACCCTCGGTAACCTCGAGCTCGTCGTCAATGGTCTTGCCCTCCTTCACGGTAATGACACCTTCCTTGCCAACCTTCTCCATGGCGTTGGAGATGAGCTTACCAACGTGGAGATCACCATTGGCAGAAATGGTGGCAACCTGCGCAATCTCCTCGGTGGTGGTGATGTCACGCTTGTTGGATGTGAGGTATTCGACGACGGCATCAACGGCGGCCTGGGTACCGCGACGGAGGTCCATAGGGTTGCATCCGGCGGCAACGTTCTTCACGGTCTCGGAGAAGATGGCGCGGGCCAACACGGTAGCAGTAGTGGTACCGTCACCAGCGGTCTCGTTGGTCTTCGAGGCAACGTCTTGGAGTAAACGAGCGCCGAGGTTCTCGAACTTGTCTTGGAGAGTAACGGCCTTGGCCACGGTAACACCATCTACACGGGTCAGTAAACATATAAGAAAAATCTATTGGGACTGGCCAAACATACCCTTAGTGATCTTGGGCGAGCCGTAGCTCTGGTCAATCAAGACATTGCGACCCTTTGGACCAAGTGTGGAAGTGACAGCCTTTGCAAGCGTATCCACGCCCTTCAGGAGATTGGCGCGAGCTTCGACACCGAACTTGAGCTCCTAACAGGTTGTCAGTTTTGGCATTCAATGCATACATAGCTGCTCGAAAAGCAAACATACCTTGTGGGCATATCGCTGCTGTTGCAGGCTAACACCAGAGGCCCTGAGTTTGGAGAAAGGAGCTCGGGACAGAGCGGAAGTTCTGGAGGAAAGAGCTCGCTGCATTGTGATCGCAGAACTCGCAACTACTAAGACGGATTATGAAATGGAAAAATCAATCAAGATGACCCAATTCACCAAGACGAAAATGCCTTGAGGATGAAGTTGCGAGATTGGAGGGAGAAATGGATGAGAGGAGAAAGAGAAAATGAAGCCGAATTGCCGAAAATTTTCCAGCTTCTTCTCGCCGTTCCCCGGATGTCTTGGCGGAAGAAGCTAGAAGCCGCTAGGACGGTCACGTGGACACGCGTTTACATGGGACGTTCACCTCAACGAGTCTTTGCATTTGTGTACCAAGTCTGTCTCGAAACGAATAATCACTGAAACGAATAATTATCAAAAGAACGGCGCTGGCAAGATGACGTAAGGGAACGCCCTCGCATTGCGAATTATCAAACGGCCAACCAATCGGCACCTCCAAAAAGCCAACCCCCAGGGCCTAAACACCACGCCGCATTTCAAAATGAAGATCAAAACCAGAATTTCAAAAAAGATCTTGCCAATAACTGGTATCCCGTTTTCCAGCACACAGCCTGCTCGGATTACTATATAGCCTCTCGTCAATTTGGCCACCAAGCCAAGTTTTTGGCCTCGTCGAGAATGTCATTGCTGAGCATTTGATCGAGGTCAAATATCTTCCCCGGCGGCACGGTCCCATCAGGGATATTCTCGTTATCAATGGTGTCGTTCCACTTGCGGTCGATCAAGGCGCTCTTGTCCCAGCTTCTCTCTAGCTGTGGATGGGCTAGTCCAAAGCTATTGAAATCGCTGTGAGTTAAAATAAGGCCCTGGTCCGCTGGTACATTGATACCAGTTGAAAAATCGTGCGTCTCGTACATAATATCGTCGCCTTCTTGCACACTGACAGTCGGCGCTGTGTTCCAACTTGGGTTGAAATACGTGGGAAGCTCTCTGTGCTTGTTTTCGTATTTCTTGTACTCCATGCTCTCCTGGTCGACTGCGCGAGCTTCAAGGTTGCTTTGTTCGGCGGTAGTCAAGTTGCGATGGAATTTCAGCTGAGGTTCAGAGTCTGAATCCTCGAGCCATTTGGCTGGATGGACAATTCTAGGATCCGGATCATGGGTCTCGCCAGCCCAAGCAAGGGCTTGCGGCGCCTCGTACTGTCGCATGACAACGTCGAGGGGCCACTGACCACGGAGAAGTCCTGGATTCTGTGAATCATGATAGCCTGTGGGAACAGGGCCGAAGTAGTCCTTGGAGAATCCCCATTTCTCGCCCTCCAAACTAGTAGTAGGCAGGTGCCATCTTCTCTCCGGGTCTCTGTCGTGATAGATGCCAGTGCCTTTGTACTCCACCTTGCAGAGTTTATCTTTGCCCGGTTTCAAGGTGACGATCAGCGACTCTGGCTCTGGTTGTTCTTCTTCTTCAGCCAGCTCCTCTACGACGGCAGGTGTGGCAGAAGACGCTTCATTGTCTTCTTTTTCTTCGTCCTCCAGAAACCGCAGAAAAGGAGCGTCTGCTGCGAGAACTTCTGTGTCGGAAGAAAGTACCTCGTCTTCAGACTCTTCTTCTTCCTCAACTTTGACACCGTTGTCCTCTTCATTGGCAACATGAACGGGGTCATCGACAGGATTGGTCGTTTTACGTTTCTTCTGAGGCGTCTGACGCGTTTGGCTTTTGGGTTTACTTCCTTTTCTGGCCTGCGAGGGCTCCCAGTCTTCGTCGTCTTCACTGTAGGTGTCGATGGGTATCTCATCGATCGAAGCGCGCTTCTTCGTCTTGGTCATTGGCTTGCTTTTCTGTTCAATCTTTGGAACCTGTGGCGAAGCGGTAGGCGATGCTTCGAATGACTTGGACGCCGACAAAATCGACGATGACGCCGACGAAGAAGGCCCAGAGCCGCCACGACGCAGAGGTGGAGGGACAGGCTTGTTGCTCTGTACACGGCGAGTACGCATTTTGGCAAGATGCTGGACGATTGCTCCTTCGCTGATGTCCTCGGACATGGTTTTGCCCACTTCTGCCCAGGGGATCTTGACTCCCTCTCGGTTGCAAACGGACTGGACGGTGAGTAGAAGCATCTCGTTGAGGCTTTCTGAATGTTTACACAATTAGCCATCGTAAGACAGTAGTTGCCTGGTTTTATGAGGGGGGAAACATACCATCCCAGCGAACAAGCTTTCGCTTGGCTGGGCGATTCAGCTGCTTCTTGCTTCCAGCAGCCATGCTGGCGACTTGATTGTATGACGCGTCAAAAGTGAGAAAAAGAAAGAAAAGAACAAACAGTACGTTGTGTTTAGGGCAAGTCCCAAGAACAGATACCAAGATAAGATAAAAGTGAGGTAATCACTCACTGCATGGCTGAGCACGGACAGTGAAGATGAGAGGACACAGAAAGAAAGAAACAAGAACAGAAGAAGTTTTCTCAAAGTGGAGTAAACAAAGAAAGGTGAGGTTGACCAGTAACAGATTGATTAGTCGTGATGATTTGTCGTGAGCATCAGTTTGTGGCTGAGAAAAAGTCTCGGCAACTGTGAAGGCCAGTAGAGATGATAATGAAGGACATCTAAGCATCTGCAGTTTAGTCTTTGAAGATGAAGATTATGATTAAGGTCAAACAAAGGCAAAGTTGAGATGAGGGGGGAGACTTAAGCTTTGGATTGATTTATCTGAAGATTGAAAACAGATAATTATACATGTAGAGCGAGTCGATTGCATCCTGATTGCCTGGTAGCATGCACCAATATCAAAACCTTTCTTTACAACACTCTGTCAAGCCATGTGGGTCATGTGGTCATGTGTCAGAGTCATGAGGTACTCAATTTGAAGTGCCTTGGTTTACTGGATATACATGGCATAGAATCTGGAGAGATGTAGCCAACATGGAATTTAAAATGTTGTTTTGCCATGTCTTCTCGTCCCAAACGGTCTAAGTTCAGGTGTGTCAGTTTGTAGTATGTGTGTGAAATATCTAGCCTTCGCAGACAACTTTAATGCAATAATTCCCTTTCGACATCAAAATCAAGAAAAGGCATCTTCAATATCTACATCTTGCAGCAGGTCACGTGAAGTCACGTGACCCGTTTCCCGTGCCGTGGGCGAACCTCCGACAATTCCCATCCGCAACGCAGATCAGAAAACGCCTTTTGCTCTTCCAAGACCTCCAATAATCTCCATCCAACCCATTCCTCAAAATGTCGGCCCCCTGGAAAGCTGCCGGTTTGACGTATGTTGCCGCCTCTACATGCCCCTCTTCCCGATGCGTTCGCAATTGCTGACCTGTCCATAGCTACAACCGCTACCTCGCCGTTGCTGCTGGTGCCGTTCGCCGGTCCCTGAAGGAAGGCCCTCGCCTCGCTGCTGAACGCCGCGGTGTGACCGAGCTCAAGTTTGCCAAGTGGGAGGTTTGTGCTCCAGGAAAACAATGATCAATCTGGAAAAGAAAGTAGAAAGCTGACATGGATTTTTTGCGATCGCAGAACGGCAAGCAGGGAGACGTCAAGCAAGTCGGTGACGCCGTTAACGTTGCCGCTCAAGCTGAGAAGTAAACAATTGAGAAAAAGAGGAAAACATACCGAGTTGATGTGGAGGAAGCATGGAATTGGTGATATATCCCGGATTCGAGGCAGTTTGCTGGACGCTGGAGGGGGAAGCGGATTGTACATCTTGTAGCAATACTTGGTCTCTTTTTTTACACACCTCAATGGAACAATAGAACGTTTCTTCCCTTTGTGGCATGCTGTACGTATGGCTTCTCGTAATCCTAGAAAGCGTATATCAAATTTGCCCATTTCCAAGATGATCCCTAACAGCCCGGGAAGCCTGAGGCAAGCTATATTTACCGGGGCCCGCGAGCCGCCGTTCTGTTCCGCAACAAACAAACCTCCAGTCAACACCTCGTTGCGTACACTGGGACAGACACATACAGTATCAGGCCATGAGATGTCAGAGCCCTTGCTCCTAGACAATGCTACCAAATAACCAAGTCCGTGTCCCTCCGCCTCGACCGGCATCGCAGCGCATGGTGACGCGGGACATCACCGACATTTTCGTCAACGCCGCTTCTAGTGCGTCCCCCCGCAGCTACAACGCGATATTGACAGCAGCTCGTGCTGGGAGCTGACGGATGGATTCCAGAGTTAAACCAAGGAGAGCTTGTCAAAGATGAAACATTCACTCTTTTCGAGGCGGTCGGGGCATTGGAGGTAGGACAGACAAGACGGTTTCCGTGTCGATGTGTAGAGACGCTCAATATGTTGTTGATACTAGATCATGGACTCCAAAATGGACAGTGGATATCTTGGCCCCGGCGAGAATTATGCTCAAGCCCTCGACTACGACTACGATGTTATGCGCGAGTTGCAGCCCGATGAAGTGATCGGACTGATGGATCAGCTGTTATGCCACGAGGTTTGTTGATTCTCGTACCTTTGGACAAGTCTGTACTAACTTTGTTTTACAACAGATGGCATGGCACATGGGACACCCCCTATCGCAAACGCTTTTCACCTCCATATACCTTGATAAACTCCTCTGGCCGGCCCCGAGGTCGTTTGATGAATACAGCTTCTACAGAGGAGACGCCAAGTCACAGCGGGAGAAGGAAAAACAGTCGCCACTGACACATCTCGTGTTGAGGGCCTACTGTTTGGGTCTGGTCAAAGCGTGCGATCTAGTCCACAAGCGTGTGACGCAAGAATATTACTACGAGGTTGGCCCTTGCACGTCTATTTCACGAGGCAAAGACGGTTCTGATGCTGCTCAGGAAGAGGACTTTTTCCCGCAGCTATATAACCGCAGCATACTTACCGAGCATGATATTGACACGGTTCAAAAAGTCATACGACGGGCTATCAAATATATTGAAGAGGAAAGCAGCGGGTTGGAGCAGAATATAAAAGACGCGCTGACCAGCAGGTTAAGGTTCCGAAATCATTTTCTAGAAGCCTTGGACGAGGAAATACTTGCAATGGGTATATATGACAAACTGCCTTTTACAACTTGTCTCTCGTTAGTTGGTCCGATCGAGAGCTCAGTGTCTCTTGGGAAGTCTATTGGGGATGCTTTTACGTTAAAAATCCAACGCAAACTGGCCAGCACCGTACCTCCTCGCCCAATGGTGACCATCAGTATTGACTCTGCCATGAGCCACCTAAAGCGTCTATGCCAAGATGCTATTGATATGCATGAGCTTTTGGAATATACTGGATCGGATGATTTGCGCGTATGTATATTCCTCTCGCCGGCAGTAAGCTTTCTGACCGAATCAGTTGTCTCTCTGGATGCTGGCTTCGAGAAAGCCACAACCCAGCATTTATACGCGATGTCGCCTACAAGCATTCATTGTTAATGATATGAAAGTACTCGGGTCAACGTCAGTGAAGCGTCTATTTTATGATGAGCTGGCAGATCTGGTACTGCCTTCGAGCATGATACTCGGAGACGAGAATGAAGAGATCGAGGTGCCGACCGACCCGCGCTTTCAAATCCACAAGAGTATGGAAGAATTTCTCGTCCGAATCGCAGAGGTAAATTGAAATTCTACGTGTTTAGATCGGTACTAAATTTTACAGTCATACATGAACACATTCCGCACGTCATGCTTGAACCGATCGCGAGTTCGCCGTGCCTTGTGTCATAGCATAATCGATTGGGATAACATCCAGGTTGAGGTTAGCTGATTCTCACATATATGGTGAACAAACATGGTGAAAAAAAAAGGCTAACAGGTCTTGCAGGCGGAGAAACTTGACGAGCATTTACAAAAGTTGACCAACGAAGCGCCTTTGACATTCGACAACGGCGAGCCAGCGTATGCGTATCCTTTAGGCAGCTGGGCATACCACGAAAAGCTGACGCAGATCCGACATATTATTCAAATGGGCTTTGAGCTAGCCATCTACGCTCCAGAGGAACTGGCCGGGATGTATTGGTATCTGGCCGAGATTTGTTACCAGCACCGCCGGCATATTGACCGAATACGGGCGTTTGTTATTGAAGGCATGACACGAAGCGCCGACGCGATGAGTTTTCAAAGAACATTCACTGTTCTCAACCGACATACAATGTGGCTTGTTGCGACGGAAAGCTTTGCCCTTGCACTTCACGCGCTGTACGTATTCTTCGAGCGTCAGGGAGTGCTCCCACATGCGGCCTCGAAAAATAGCTACTCCAGCGCCCGGCTGCGGTATGAACTACGCATGAAGCCGTTTCTCTCCATCAGTCTTCCCGAGCTGCTCCCCTTTGAAAAATACGAAGCGATGGTGGCTCTGACAGGTGACTCGGACGCGCAGACGCTGGAACGCGCAAGCAACGCGATTGGCGAAGCGCGCAAGGCGTGGGAGAAAGTGCTGGCCGGCGGACCATTCTTGGGTTCGCGCGATTTGGAAAAGACTGTTCGTCGACCAGCGATTGAGAGCGACTGGCAAAAGGACACTAAGAATTCATACCGATCGTGCATCGGCGCCAGCGTCGCGATTCAGAGGGCTAGCAACCTGCTCAAGACCAAAAAGCCGGCCTCTGCCAGCAAACCTGCATCGCCGCTGCCTGTCAAAGTGGATATTCCGGACGTCGACACGCCTCATCGCTGGCATGACTGGTGGGCAGTGCCGCGTATTTCAGATGTTTGAGCCAGCCATTTGGAATCTTGCGTGCGCAGACAGGACTTGACGCCAGCACGAAGAGAGAGCAATACGCCAAGGAGAAGACAATGATGCCATGCAACCTGGTGGTGACTGGTGAGCGCTATACCGATAGCCTCAAAAATGATCAGCCAATGTATACGATCCATGCATTCGGAGTCTCTAATTTGACACCGGCCCGGCGTTGCATCGGACCCGTGCCATTGAATGTAAGAATGATTATGACGATTGCTCGCATGGACTAGACAGTAGATACTGGACAGTCGGTGAAGGCTGCGCTGCGCCTCTCGACAAAAGACCTATCATGGGCTAGCGTGGTCGAGCTGGCATAAGAGCGATTTGTCATTGCTGCAGAGGAGTCTGATGTCTCTAGTGATAAGAACAGAGAAAAAAGTCACCGATCAAAGTGAATTTATTTGGTGTGATTGGACAAGTTGAAATAGTGCACACTTATAAAAACACCGTCAAGAATCGAGGAGTTGGGTTATTCCAAATACACAGGATTTATTTGTCATGGTCAGATTAGGTTTTATCCAGGTTTATCCGCGTGTGGTGGGGATTTTTTTAGTTACGATCAAAGAATGTACGTACCGAAGATCAGCCTTATCGACTCTCGCTTGTTCAATATTGTTTAGCGGGGTTGTTAAACCATGGAAATCTGGTGCATAATAATGAATAAGCTACACATGTAGGGAAACAATAGTTCATGTTCAATTGCTCTATGCTCCGCTACGTGTATACTCTACATGTATACTTCCTATCGATATACTCTCCGTAAGCGAGATCGAGATCCATCAATATTTCAATGCTCCGGTGGATAAAGAGACAAAAGCCCATGTGCGCCAATATCATGCAGTGTATTATTGCATAATAAGTATAGTAATAGTATTGACATGAACACATGCCAGCATGATTTTATTTATGGGGTGGTCCAATCAGAAAATTGATTTGTTTCTTATGTAACAGGATTTCCGTGCATCTACACCAACCATCATGATAATAAATGTGATTATTTCTACAGGAAAACTAATTTGTTGGTAATAATATGGTATCAAATTAATGTGCTTTAGCTCCTTTAATTTCCTCCTGCCCGCCCCAAGCCGAATTCTCACAGGTATCAATGTATGGGGTGTATCTGTACCCCGAGGTCGCCGACCATTTCGTGTTGGATGCTGAATGGGTCCGAATGATGTGCTGTGCTGTGCTGTATTTTTGGTTTTATATTATGTCTCGCGTATACGCGGAGATTGTGTTATTTATTGTTAATACTATTATTATTTATCAAGTGAAATTGTTCTGGAAATCCACCTGGTGGTGGTGTAGGAAAAGTATACACAGTCTCCAACGTCAACATTCATTCAGAATGTCCACTGAGAACATCAATTGATGTAAAATGACACACATACTAAAAGTATACATAATTTCGGCCTTTTCGATCAAAACTGATTAATCCCCACGCGGGGACTACCTTGTCGGACAAGCCAGCCCTATGCGTAAACCCCGGATAAGCCCGGACTCCTTTTAATTTCATGTAATTTCAGCTAATTTCAGCTACTTTAACGCTCTCATATCTAGGGGTTGTCCGATTTCTTCTAATTTCGCGTATTTTTCTCTAACTTTTTATAAGTTCATGTAATTTCATGTATTTCCTTGAATTCCACGTAGTATTTCCTTGATTCTATGTAGTTTTTCATGTAATTTCATGTAAGTCTATTGATATTTCATGATTCAACCACGCTTTTCCTTATTAATATACTATACGCACTGATATGCAGATCCAAGTAAGCGAGACGACCCTTTCTATCAAATTTCGCTTATTGTTCTCTGGATAATGTGGACAGGCCGACTGTCAAGACTCAATTGTCAAAGTGGCTGTAGGTGGGTCATGCATGCAGCTACCGTGATAGCGCGAACTATCAAACCCCATCGTATAAAAACCTGGATATGGTCTGGTTTATCCATCCGTATATTAGTGAGGGGCAAAGAGGGAACGCCGATCATGAATCAAGGGATGGAGCTATACCATAGTTCTAGGTCTAGAATTTTTTTTTAATTAAGGACTTTGAATGCTAATTCTTTACTTAAAGGGGAAAAAAAAGTCAATCCGGCAGAATTCTCATATTTGAGAACAAAACACGTCGTTTTAGCTTTTCTGGCCTACATATGCCAGTCTCACAACTATGAACTGCGAATCGGACAAATGACATGGTTCCGATTCAAGGAAAATCCGCAGAAAGGAAACACACATCAAGCCAATCAAGAGGCGTTGATCTGGGCTTTAGGGCTGAAATTTGTGGAATTTAGCAATGACCCAGAAAAATACGGAGTACGTACTTACTAGTAGTACTATGATATGTAGTTAACTAGATTAAATTACATCCTCCCAGGGCTTACCGCTTCGGGTAATGCTGTTTCTTGTTCGCTTTCCCTTTTCGGATGGATCGATTCCCAAATTGGCAAGTCGGTTTGTCTACTTCTGTCGGTCTTTTTCTTTTTATGGATTCCCTGTTTCTTTTCCTTTTTTTTGCTTTTTAGCTTAGCTGTCAGTGGGTGTTTCACCATTATTGTAATTGTCAGTGCGCATGTCAAACTGGTGTTCGTGGTCAGCCAACCATATATACTTCCCACAACCTGCCAACGTAGCCCACTTTGTTTACAGGCATATAGATCGAGGAAAGGCCCAGATGGCTACTGCTGGTTATGGAAGAGCATTGCTATCGAGTAGGTGACGCGAGTCGTCTCGTTAATGTGGCTTGAACAGCAACAGAATATTCCATCATCATCATCACCACCTACTGTATACCCTGAGCAGCATACTCCCGCCAGCCAAACGCCTGCATCGCTGCAAACCACCATTCACAGTTCTATCGTCAAAAAGAAATGCAGACCAGAAAAGCCTAGCCATGACCGAATCAAGCAATTCGCGCGGCTCGTCACTGACTACTACTACTACCCATCACCACCCCGGTCGACTATCCACACGCATCAGTAAAACTACTACTACTACTATTCACTTAAGAGGAACAACCATGTCAACGCACCTCGTCGACCAGCAGCTGCTGCAACTCTACTACCAAAACTTCCACTTCGCACACCCGATTCTCATCCCCTTTGCTGCTCTGCAGGGCTCGCTGGCCGAGCTCATTCCCGCACAGCTGCTCACAGTAATGCGCTACATCGGTGCGCATTTCCACCCGGACGAATCAATACGACAAGCCCTCAAACCAAGTGCCCTCGAGATTAGTTGCTCTTTATCGCCGGCGGACGGGTTCTGGGTACAGTGCATGCTTCTACTTGCCATTTGCGAGCATGCGCACGATGGCGAGAGTAGTAGTAGTAGTAGCAGGTTTATTGACTTGGCAGTCAACCGCGCGCTCGAGCTGGGGATGCAGGATGCTTCGTTTTCTCGGAAGCATGGCTGTGCGTCGCCGCTGCTGGAGGAAATGTGGCGGCGTACGTACTGGGAGTTGTATGTTGTGGATGTGCTGCTCAGTGCGCCGCGCCACCAGCGGTCGACGCTGTATCAGACGCTGTCTGATGTGAGTCTGCCGTGTGACGAGGCTTTGTACAACGAGGTCGAAGTAAGTTTATTCCTGTCTGCTGAATATCGTCAATCGAATCTACTGAGTTAAAATGTTAAATGTTGTAACCAGTCATCCATCCCGCAAGGCTGCCTACTCAAAGACCTCTCTGAGGAGAACCCTCCACCACAAGACCGCTTTTTCTCCTCCTTTGCATACCGCATCGACGCAATCCGGCTGCTGGGCCAGGTACTAGCTCTGCCCAGCGCGGCAACAGAGTATATCCATGCCCTTGTCGACACAGACACCGCGTTGACCAACTGGCAGCGGCAATTCCCCTTTCGCGCGGATGATTTCTCCACGGATTCGACGCATTTTGGGGAGATGGTGTTTCAGGCGCAGATGATAGTTCACTCGTGCGTTCCGCTGCCGATATTTAGTGGAAAGGAAAGGTAGAAGAATAGCTGACGTCGTTTTAGAGCAGTGATATACCTGCACCAACCCGCCTCCAACCTCCCACGGCTCTGGGCCAAGGAGCACAACAGTCAACAACCACAACCATCAATAACCAGCCGCTTCTTCTTCCCCTCCTTGCGACCCCCAATGGCAAACAATAGTCAATTCGACATCTTCAACCCGCACACAGCCAGAATCATGCAGGAAGCCGACTCACTCACAAAGCTACTGACCCAAACACAACCGGCGGTCGAGCGACACAGCCCGTTTCTGATTCATGGGGTGATTGTGGGTGCTATGGTGTATGCAGCAGCGTATAATAATGTGCAGCAGCAGCAGCAGTCGCCCGGCGCGAATGAGCTGAGCAAGCAGCGTATGGCGTTGGCGGTGGGCGTGTTGAAGAAGCTGGCGGTGATGTGGCCGTTGGCGGGCACGGTGAAGAGGGAGTTGAGTCAGATCTATCGGGATGCCGTCAGCTGCTGCACGTGATATATAAATTGATCTACTGTTACGACGACTATTCCTCTACAATAATAAACCAAGTAAAGTAAACATCATTCTTAACGCATCTCTAAAGTGCAAGTCTAGAATGACAACCAATCCAGAACCAAAACCCAGAGCAACAAGAATCGAATTTCAGTAAATAGACAGGTCGAAAAGAACCATATACATGTAAAATTGAGAGCTCAAAAGTATTTTCCCCTGTATATGTCTGGGCTGGATCGGGATAGAAAAGGGCAACGATACCAGCGTGGAAAGAATGCAACCAAAAAGAAATCACAAACCGGTCGTGATCAAGAAAATGTGGGAATGATGCTACTGGATTGAAACATTGCTAGACAATTGCTCTAGGCAAAGGCGATTGGTTGGCCCAGGGGCTGCAGCACATTGTCGCCGTACTCGCCACCGTAGTTGCCTGTACTCATTAGCAAGGCTATATATTATAGTTCAAGGGTATACATACCAGCCGGGTAGTAGTTGCACACAGTAAATGGAAGGGCGTCGTTGGAGTTCGACTCGGCCAGAGGTTGGCAAGTCACGGTGGCACAGCCAACGCTGGCAGTGTTGAGCCAGACAATCTGACTGAAATGGCCCCAGCTCTCAAAGTTGGTCATGTCGGGGTTGGCCTGGCCGTACAGGTCCTGGTAGTACATCATCTCGTCGTTGTACATCATATCAGTGATGATCTTGTCGACTTCAGAAGAGTCGACGCCGTACGCAATGTTTTGGCCATAGTCGGTGGCAGGGCCGAGCGAGCTAGTGTTGTTAGCATGTCATTCATAATATCTATGTATGTATATATATATATATATATGTAAATACAGGGCTGCATACGTATCGTGGTGGTAGTCGCAGGTGTTGGCGAGGGCCAGAGCACTCTCAGCCAGAGTTTCGTTCCAGACCAGAGCCGGGGCCGAGTGGTTAGAGCGGTGGATGTTGTGCGAGTCGAGGAGAATGCTCTGGTAAGCGTCGCCAGTGGACGAGGGCACGACGCTGGTCGAGGTGGTGCTAGGCGGAAGCACGGTGGTGCTGGGCTCAACAGTGGTGGTAGGCACATCGGTGGTGGTGACGGGCCATGGAGGCCACGAGTAGTCCGGGTGGTTCTGGTGGACTTCGTTCATAACTTTAGGTGAAGGGTTGGTTTTGACGCTGGTGGTGGTGGTGGTGGACGAGGCGACAGAGGAGTCGGTGACAGTGACTGTCACGATGGTGAGTTCGACATCAGTAACCATGGCGCGCTTGTCAACTGGGTTAGCGACAGCACCGATGGCACACAAGGCGCCCAGCATCAAGGATCCCTTCATGGTGTTTGTTTTTTGGTGTTTGGTACTTGTTGTTTCTGGTTTTCAGCTTGGTTGCTTGAGATGGCGGGGGCACACAAAGAAGAGAACGACGAGGCTATATAGGATCAGAGCTAGCTGATGAGCGCTTTTAAAAGAGTGGATATCAACACTGCAAAGGAGCGGACAGCGTTGAGGCGATGCAATGCGATGCTGACTTGGCTGAGAGAGAGAGAGAGAGAGAGAGAGAGAGAGAGGAGAAGGATGGAGAGAACGAGAGAGGAAAAGTAAAAAAGAGAAGTGTAGATCGGGCGTGGAAGGGGCAGCAGCAACCGGGGTCGCCCATTCGCCGTTTCACCTTAGCGGAGGCTTTAGTGTTGGTGCTTGCTGGGATGGGGTATTTTTATTTATTATTATTGTTCCGTACGTCTGGTGATGTAACCATCGAGCATCAGCAGATTCAGCAAGCGCTGCGAAGAGCTCGTCTGGGTCCTTGGGGCGGAATCAGCACCGCTCCTGCTGCGGACAAGGTGACTTGCAGTGTAGCAGTAAAGCCGACGAGTCTTTGTTCTATATACTATATACTGTATACAGACAGTCTACATGCTGGCGCAGGGCGGGGATGTTTCTTTGTGACGGTGACGCACATGCCGTTCCATACTCCATACTCCATAGTGGACAGACAACATACTGCCCAGGCGCGTCTCACATCACGCCTTCGCGTACTGAATAACAACACTCCGTACATTCTCAACCAAACCAACCGCTAAAACAACAAAAATAATAATAATAATCCAACCAGGCGTCCCGTTGTTCTTCGTCCCAAGAATCAAAGAAACAGGGGCAGTCGCATCGTGGGGCCGCCAAGCCTCTGGGCGCGCTAATGATTGGCCACGCCCTGAAACGCAAGTGGAGCCGGATACCCGCCGGGAGGGGCCAGTGCTGATTGGGCCGTGCGCGCCGCCACCTGCTGCAATGCGGAATAATCTCCTTCCAGTCTTACAGAAATGCTGACTGTCACTTCACTCCAAATAATTATAGTGCCGAGCAACGAGTTTGGATACGGCTGGGTTTGAAGTGGCATTATTGCATTGTATGTAAGTCTCCGTCATTCATGATACAGTCAGTTCTTGCGTAATTTGTGTTGGCTTTGATCACTTTGAAAATTAAATTGCTTTCATCGTAAATTTAATGTTAACATCCTATTATTCCTATACTCTGGGCCAGTGGACTCTGGTCTCTCGCTCTACCTCAAACACGGTGGAAATTAGCCCGCCTGATACTATTATAATAGTAGTAAGTCATCCGGCTGCAAGCAAGCAACCACTGTACTTGATCGGGAAAGTTGGGTAATTTTCACGCGCCTTCCTTACAAGGCTAGTTGAGAGTTGCAATTAAGTGATCGACCGCCAAACAAATTAATACGTATTCTCGAAATCTGGGCCTAAAAAATCTAGCAATAACAATTGTCAGTATGATATATATCGATACTCGCATCAATATTAATCAACAAAACAAAATGCAATTCAATTCTCTTCTTCTATTCCTTAACTCTTCGTCTCCAGACTCGAACTGCCAGAGCGTGGTTGGCCATATTACCGACAGTGTCCTAGCTGTCATGTGTAAGAGCACAGGAAATTGCACACATGTCTATCCAAGGCGATAGTCAATTCAAAAATCGAATTATAGGCGACAAAGTGTGTCTCCCCATACAAATATAGTCATACATTTGATATTATTATTATTAGCACTGCTAGTACTACAGTATCAATTGTGATGTCGGGCTCGAAACACGCTATTTCCGTTTGCGGCTAGTCCTACCGGCACTTTTGCTCCTGCGATTTCCACCGTGACGCCGTGGCGCTCCCCTTAAAACCGCCACGGCGCCACTCGTCTCTGTAGATTTGTATAGAGAAGAATCAATTCATTTTGTTCGTCCCAAAAAATAATTAACTCCTCAATGCTGTACAAGTCACATAATACATAATTTATAGTCTACCCAAACGGGAAATGACTGGAAAAAAAATTCCAAAAGAAAAAAAAAAAAAAATTTAAACATCCACCATCCGACAGCTGCCCGCCTCGCAAATAAGCAAGTAATCTTTCGCCGGCGTGCTCGCTTTCAAATCGCGGTATAGCACGTTGCGTTCCTTGATCCAGCTGTAATCATGCACATCTACAACTGCCACCGTCGCCGTGGACGTGGACGTTGCCAGACCAGCCTCTGCGCGAGTGCGTCGGATTACTGCGTCTTTTCCAGATGTTGCTGCTGCTGATACACCCGTGATGTTGCGAATACCCATTTCCAGCCCGACAATCGCGTCCAGCAAATTCACAAACAGGAATGGGTGTTGCAGCATTTCTACTGAAAACGTGTTGCACGTCTGCCGCGCAAGGGTCTTGTATTTGTCGTCTTCCAAGAGCGCCGACAGCCGTAGGAGATTTCGCGCAATCGCTCCGTTGACCGATGGCATCGCCGAGTCGGTGCCGCCTTTGAGTCGCAAGAGCGGTCCCGGTACCCCCTGGATGGGCGTGGACGAGGTGGTGTAATATCCAGCTGCCGTGTTGGGCTCTGGTCCGGGCGCTAGAAAGTTCTCATCAAGGTGTTCTTGAATCCTAGTCAGCAAAATAGTCCTACATGTGCTCTGTAAGATTTGAGGCGTGAAAAAACGTACTTTGTAATTGCTCTGCAAACTGCAGGTGGCTGTCGTCAAACGTCGCTTCATACAGCGCAATCAGTCCGCTGATCAAATACGCATAATCATCCGCAAAGCCAGGTGTATCCCCACGGCTCCCATCACGATAGATACGCCATAGCTGGCCAGTCGCCGACTCGAAAAGATTCTGTTGAATAAATTTGACAGCCCGTTGAGCCGAATCTCGGCATTGCTGGGCTTTGACCTGGTCAATCTCATCAAGCAAAACACTAGCCTTGGCCAGTGCCCCAATAGCCAGTCCATTCCATGCCACTATGATCTTATCGTCCAGATCAGGCTGCACCCGCGTTTTCTCCCGGTACTCTCGCAGTTTCTGCTTTCCCGATTTGATGATCTTGATGACCTCTTCGTCGCTTAAGCCAAACTCTTTGGCGAGCTTACTAGGCGTCACCTGGATTGACAAGACGTTTTGGTCAATCAACTCATCATGCGGGTCATTCTCAAGCGCGATGTTGCCGTCCGACAACACCCCCCAATGCCGAGCGCATACCCCAGCATCTCTCGCTCCCAGCACCTGCTTAAACTCCTTCATCGTCCACACGTAAAAGGCTCCTTCCCGCTTCTCTGTATCGTTTGGCGTCGGCAGGCTGTCTGCATCTTCCGACGAATGGAACCCGCCTGTGGAAGCCTGGATTCGGCTGCTTGTCAAGTAACTAACAATATCGTAAACTGCACCCAGGAGTTCGGGCTCATGTGTCAAGCGGAACGCATCCACATATGCATCAAGAAGCTGGGCTTGGTCATACAGCATTTTTTCAAAGTGAGGAAGCAGCCACTCAGAAGTGACGCTATACCGCGCGAACCCGTTTCCAATGTGGTCTCGGATGCCGCCGCGTGCAATTTTAAGGAGAGTCGTCACCGCCATCGTCGTTGCTCTGGCACATTCGTCCTGCCCGACGATATCAGTCACGGTGCTCGGATACATGCCCAAGCGAAGGAGGAAGCTAAGATTTGCCGCCGTGGGAAACTTGGGTGCGCGCCCGAATCCGCCATGCACGGGGTCGTATCGAGAGGCGAAATGTTGAAACGCTTCCTCGAGAAGTTCGACTTCCAAGTCCTCGGCACCTTTGCCCTCTGGCTGCGCGTGCGTCCCTTCTTCCGCAAACTCGCGAAGCTGTCTTGTAATCTCCTTGGCGCTGTCAAGACACCGGGCTTGCTGAGTCTGCCACACGTCGCGAAGCTTCTCCAATATTTCGACGAAGCCAATAGGTCCGTCGGGTCCAATCTGAGTAGGCGAGCTGGAGTGCGGGCCTGGCCAGTACGTGCCGCCAAACACAGGCTCGAGGTCAGGGGTCAGGAACACGTTCAGCGGCCAGCCGCCCGACCCCGTGGTGGCTTGCACGTAGTTCATGTATACATCATCGATGTCTGGCCGTTCCTCTCTATCGACCTTGATCGGAATAAAGGACTCGTTGAGAATGCTCGCAACCTCGGAAGACATGAAGGATTCCTTTTCCATGACATGGCACCCTGCGCAACCCACGTTAGTTTGCACTCCTAAAATCGAACGGTATGCCACTGACAATGACAAGCCGAGTAGCCGATACTGACAAAGATAAGCTGGTTATGTTTCTTTGCCAGGGCGATCGATTCCGAATCCCAAAGCTGCCAAGCAACTGGATTATTCATGTGTCCGCGAACCTACATGACAGCGTTAATTTCGATGTTCTTCAGATAAAACGAACAGGGGTCGTCGTACATATGGCGATCGGCTTTCGTGGAGGCGATTCACCAGCTTTGGCCGCGACCCTGCGGCGCCTTGTTCTTCACGAGACTTGTCGGCCATGGCTGGACGTAGTCAAAACTCCTCCCGATTTGTGCTGCTAGAACAGAAAGTAAAGCCTGGTGGAATTAGTAAAAAAAAAAAGGACGCGCCCTCGTGGCCGGCGGTGCTGGATGTACAGCCTCGATTTATTGAATATTATGGAGGGGTAAGAGCAAGTGATTGATTAATTAGCTAGTAAGCTTGTGACGACCGGTCCCCGCCGAGATGATGTAAACGCCTGTATCCGCAACGAACACCGCTACTTCTTCATGCGCGGAACTCGCTCGTTGAATGTGGGGTGAACACGTCTGCTGCAACCGCTTGATCTAGTGCTGGTCAACATGTGGTTGGATGGTCTTTCCAGCCTGCTGGACTCGACTTGAGGCGAGGCGAGGCGTTTCTCGGGATACTAGGCTGGGAACGAAGAGGCTCCAGCGGCTGCAAACGGCTGCTTCTGACTTTACATGTTGTCACGTGATTTCATATATAGACAATGGTAATTATATATAACAGAAGTATACTCGCAGGCAAAATGGTCCATTTGCTTCTTTAGAAACGTAGCTTCCTCGTCAATACGTAGCTTAGTGGTATCTCTTGTAATCGTCCTCATTCGTCCTCTCCCATCAGCTCAGCCAGCTCGCGTTCCTCTTCTTCCGTGAGCATCGACTCCTGCTTGGACTCCTCTTCTTGTGGCTTGTTGTTCAGTGCCTCCTCTTTAGCCTTCTGTAGATCTGCTGGGCGTAAGCTCCATTGCCGAATGGTAGCGTCGATGCCGACGCTGACAACCGTGCTGCCGATCAGCGCCAGACCCGTCACTTCTTCAAAATGGCCGGAATATGTATGGAAAAGCTGTCCGGTCTATTGATGGACTTTGTTAGAAATGACAGCTAGTAGAATCAGGGGACAATACGCACCGCTTTGTTCCAAACCCGGATTTCTTCGTCGCGACATGCTGTAACCACCCAGCCGCCTTGATCATACACCACCACGTCTCGCACAAAGTCGGGATGCTCGAGCGCCAAGTTCGGCTTCCATCCGCTGTCGCGCGTGAGGCATTTGGCAAACTTATCTGCCGACGCAGTCCAGAGATCGCCGTCTTCGTCAAAGAATAGTTTATATACACTGGTGTCGTGGACTATGAGTGCATTGCCGGCGTTACCAGTAGCCGCTGCTATCGAGAATTGTCTGATTTCTCGGTCACTTCCGGCAGAGAACAATTCAATCTCTGACGAGCCATCTTGAATAGAGACAGGGTCGATGCGGATGTCCTGGATGCCCCTCAAGTGGTCTTTGAAAACGTGTAGTTTCTCACCGCTTTCGATGTCAAAGACAATTAATTTCGAGTCAGCTCCGCCCGAGATCAAAACATCTCGGCCACTGATCCTGGCACTTGTCACAGCTTTGACAAAGTCAGAGTGGCCTTCGTATTTTTGACGCTGCTTTCTGGACTGCACTTCCCAACTCCACACGGTCTTGTCCCAGCAGCCCGCAAAGAGTACTTTGCCATCAGGGCTGAAAGCAACGCTTGTCAGAGGAGCAGTCGGTCCCCTGTAGAGAGCCAAAGCTTCACCAGTCTAGAATCGATCAGTTAGAGAAAAGGCTCGTTGCCACAGACCGACAAAATTGCGTACCTACTTCCAACGCAACTTTTCTAACTGAGCCTGCACTCTCAGCGACATATACCGATCCCGCATTGAATGGGTCTCCTGAAATGGCTAAAATCTTGCTCTGGAGTCTGATAGGCTTGCCGTCTTCATTTTTGGACTTGGCAGCCCTGCGAGTGCTTTCCTCTATAGAGGCTCTGCCAGGGGGTAGCGGTTAGTGGACGGATTAAAAATATGTTAATCGAGGAGATGGCACCAACGTAGTCTGAAAAAAATCCTCTTTGTTGGAAAGATGAGCCATTTTTATAGAACCTCGCAAAGAAACAGTCAAAGAATGGAATGCTAAAGACCAACAAATGGTTGCAAGAGACGTTTGCTGAGCTCCTCCGTGAATGTATCGCAGCTGCTCAATGGGTGCCTGGCGCCCGCCGTACACACTCATTTTGTAGCCACAAACAGCTCGTGCGTCACACCTTCCCTCCAACCCTTCGACCAACAGCTTTCATTCTCTCCCCTTCAACCTCCCTCTCTCTTCTCTCTCTCACTGCCCAGCCCCAGCGCCTGTGTGCGCGCAACCTGCAACCATGGATATGAACCATTTGATCGGGTCAGTTCCTTCAAAATTTGAGTCGAGTCGAATGCGTCTAGCTAACAAGCTGCTACAGCCAGCGGTTCAACCTCATCTCCAAAAGCGATATCCGGTAAGGCAAACATTTCATGAGAGGCCTCCAGTGGTACTGTTTTTTCTTCTTGATTTTTTCGCTGATGGGAATCTATTAGATATGTCGGTACGCTACACGAGATCAATCCCGAAGCTTCGACAATCGCGCTTGAAAATGTCATGTCCCACGGCACAGAAGGGCGGCGAGGCAACCCCAGCGAAGAACTCCCAGCATCCACAAGTGTCTACGAATACATTGTCTTCCGAGGCAGTGATGTGAAGGATATCAGCGTCGCCGAGGAGAAAAACGAGCCAGAACCCCAGCGCCCGCAGGTTCCAGATGACCCTGCTATTCTCGGAGTGAGTCCTTTCTACTATCTACAGCCAAGCACTTGTGTTGGCAGTCTGAGGATGAATTATTACGGATGTAAACACAGACCTGTTCTGAGAGCGCAAACCGTGCGGAGATTTCCGTTGCCTTCCTTCTGATCCAACTACTCAACACAACTTGATGGCACTGTTTAATTGAAATCTTTATGGAACAGAAACTAATGAAAATGTCCATAGAGCATGTCTCGCCCTGGTCCGCCTCCAGGCACCCAAGCCCCGCCGCCTCAGCAGCAGCAGCCACCCCAAGGCCCCCCAGGGAGTCGACCTGGTCCTCCTCCCGGTTATCCCCAACAACCTCCCTTCCAAGGTTACGGTTACCCTCCATATGGTGGTCAACAGCGGTTTGGTCCACCTGGCTACGGGCCTCCTGGTCCTGGCTTCCCCCCATACGGTGCCCCTCCAGGATGGTTTCCTCCTCCCGGCCACGGCTTTCCTCAGGGATCCCCTGGCCAATTTCCTCCTAACCAAGGCCCTATTGGTCCTCCTGGTCAACAGCGCCCTGGTCCTCCTAGCGGGCCTCCAGTATCCGCGCCGAAACCTACATCCGAACTTCCAGTTGGGGACAAAGTATCGCAGCCCACCAGCAAGAGTGCCACGCCAGTCCCCCCTGCACAGAACGGTCCACCCCCTCCGGTCGAGTCGAAGCCTTCGGTCCTCGAAGCTACTCAGGGAGCCGTAGCAACTAAAGCCCCAGCTCCTCAAACGCCATCAAAAGTTCCGCCCACTGGTCCAAAGAATGACCGAGTCATACCGGCTATCCCGATGCCCAATGTCAAACCTACTGTCCCACTCACGGCTGCTCAGCAGGGTGCCGTGGCGGCATCTCAAAACACGGCTCAGGCAGCTATCACGGAAGCTACTCGTGCAGCCACTGCTGCCGTTGCCGCAGCTATGGCAAAACTGCCCCAGCCGAACGCCCAGAGAAAGGGACCGAACGATATAGGAGTTGATGCTATGGCGAAGAAATTCAACGACCTCAAGACGTACGATAACAATCGTGCTCCCCGCGGAGCACACCAAGGGTCACGAGGCGGACGTGGTGGTCAACGTGGTGGCCAGGTTGTGAACAAGAAGATTGAAGTTCCGGATACAGATTTTGATTTTGAATCTGCCAATGCCAAGTTCAACAAGCAAGATCTTGTGAAAGAAGCGATTGCAACTGGGTCCCCTGTGGTTGAAGAGGAGAAGGATCTTGAAACCGCAGAGACGGCGTCTATGCACTCGAGCTCGACTCCGGCTGCGTACAACAAGTCATCGTCATTCTTCGACAACATTTCAAGCGAGACGCGTGACCGTGAAGAGGGCAATAACCGTCCTCGCGAACGCCGTGGTGAGGAAGAGAAGAAGAACATCGAGACGTTCGGCCAAGGCAGTGTTGATGGCTACCGTGGAGGTTACCGTGGACGCGGCAGAGGGCGTGGGTACGGACGCGGTCGAGGATACAACCGCGGATACGGCAATAATCGAGGACGAGGCAATTTCCGAGGCGGACGCGGCGCTGCACAGTCAACCGGCGTTCCTGCGCAAACTTAGATCCTTTTTGTTGGGGTGGCCACGACTGCTTCTCAACGTTGGATGTAACATCTGGACATGACATTTTTTTCCCCTGGGAGGTTAAGGTACTTGGTTATTTCTTTCTGGGCTATCTCAAAATGGTATCCTGCATGCACAGACGGCTGTCTATCCTATCCACAACGTTTTTTCCTCTCATTATGTCTCCTCTCTCATATTATGGTACTTGGGCGTTTAGCTTTGACCGGTTTTACGTTCAAGCCATGGTTGTGTTCAATTGTTTTGTGACTTCCATTTTCTTCCTTCCGTTTATTGCTATTCATTTTCCATTTCCATCGGCGCAAATGAAACCAAACCCAGGGAGCTGTGTGTGGGCATGAAAAAAATCTAACGAGAATGTTTTTCTCTTTGACGAGGTGATATCTCTTATTGTTATTTTGATCGAGTGTGCTTCTTTTTCTTTGCCTGGTATACTACGCGTGGCATGCTTCTTCTGCGCTGGTCGGACGGTGGGCATTGGCGAAGGGCAGTTTATGTATCATACAAAAAAACAATGAATGAGTCTTACGACTACATATCAGCTGTCTCCTGTAGTCTATAACATAAAAACATCTTCTCCGGACTAAGTACTATAAAATCACTCCGCACGTCGTCGGCCGGCAGTGGGTCTCTGCGGCCCAAACGGGAAAGGCGTGCCAGCGCTGGGCCGCGGTTCACAGTCGGTCTTCACGAGAATTGAGACGACTTCCCCGTGCTGCTGCTGTTAAAGTCTCGTGCTTTTCTTTCTCCCCTGGCCGAATTGGTTTCCTGCATTCTTCCGGCAAGCTGCTACTGGCTAGCAGCTGAATCCTTGCTGCATCGTATTATCTTACTGCTCCTACAACTAATTATCAAATAACCAACGCCGTTCTGTCGCGTGCAAATCAGTTCTAGCTATTAATTAGTAGCCGAGCCGAACGCAGCAGAGCAGCAGAAGCAGAAGCAGACGCCGATCAAACGTCAAAGCAACAACACCATCCCCTCTGACTCTCAGCCCTCCGCTTCACTTCACGCCTTGGCTTTGTCTTTCCCATTGATTTACATTCCATCGATTCCTCGTGCTGCCGCGTCGAAACACAAACTCGGCCGGGCGTGGGGCGCGCAGCCCCCCCAAAAAAACGCTGAAGCTCATGCAGGGTAACCTCGGGATACAATAATGTCGGACTCTGTCGGTTCGTCTCTTGATTATCTTCGTGGATGAAAAAGTGAGTTGAAGAAGCTAATTGCTGCACAGATCGAGTCTTCGTCCATGCCCTCAATACCGTCAAGAAGATACCGAGGACGGGCACTGCCCGGCCGCCGACGGCGGATAGACTCAGGCTATATGGATTATACAAGCAGAGCATGGGTAGGTCTTGGTCATGTTGTTTATTGTTTTGTTTTCTGATGCATTTTGTTCCGAATAGAGGGCGATGTGGAGGGGATAATGGATCGGCCAATTGGGGACGCTGCGGATGTGCAGGCAGAGCGAGAGAAATGGTGAGCTTTGCAGATATCGCAATTACCATTTTTATTACGAAGTCAATTGGACTAACAAAAGGATTGCTTTTTGCATAGGGACGCATGGTACTCACAACGCGGCATCTCGCGCACCGAAGCCAAGCGGCGGTACATCACGACCCTGGTCGACACAATGCATCGGTACGCATCGCAGACGGAAGAAGCACGGGAGCTGGTATCAGAACTGGAATTCGTCTGGGATCAGATCAAATACAGCACCTCGTCCTCGTCCTCGTCCAGTCCCATGCAGGCGATGGGACTTCCCGCCACAGCAGAGGTTTCTGCGTCGTCGAGGCGGTATGGAAGTATAGATGGTCGCATGAGTCGGTCGCCGCCGGTGGCTGTAGAAGATGAAGACCCAGATGAGGATCTGGCGATATACCGAAGGAGATTGGGCGATTCGAGGCTGCGGGTGCTGAGTCCAGTTAGTCAGTCGGATGTGCAGAATTCAAATATACCGGAGGATGAAGATGAAGATGAAGATGAAGAAGACGAAGAGTTCCAGGAAGCCAGGGATGGGGCTTCATCAGAGGAAACCACCTCACAGGAACGCAACCAACGAACCTCAACAACGCCAGGAGGAGGAAGCAAGTCAAGACGAAGACGAGCATCCACGCCTGGCGATAGAGGAGGACATAATGACTGGAGACGGCGCGTCGAGCAGGCCTTGACGACCATGACCACCGAACTCGCGGCTCTGCGTGAGCAAATCGAGTCGCGGCCAATCTACAACAGCCGGCGGAAAGCGAGTCTGTGGTCATGGCTGAAGTGGTTGTTCTGGATCGCCATGCGACAACTTCTCTGGGACTGTCTGATCCTGGGGGTGGTCTTGATCTGGATGCGGATCAAGGGTGACCGCAGACTCGAGCAGAAAGTTCGAGCAGGCGTGGTGGCTTTGACGAGGCAGTTGTTGAGCGTGAGGCTTCCGCGACGACTGCCCAGTTTGTCTCTACCGTGATTTTTATTTTGTTGTTTCATGATTTCATGTATATTTTTTGTCCTTTTCTTTTTGATCTAATGGGTGATATTTGAATATTTATACCGGGGGCATACACGGAGTACAATCTACTACCAATCACACTTTTGACATTCTACTCTTCTACTCTTCTACTTTGTTGTAGGATATCATAATGATCATCAAATAACTAATTATATATCAACACAGTATAGACCTCATGTACCGTTTACGCCTTGGCAAATCTCTTCTTCGTCCGTTCCGCCACAGCAGCTTCATTATAGATGAAATTAACGCTCTCGTGCTGGACAGTCGCGTTGAGCCAGCGCTTGACCTTGGGCACTTTTTCCAGCAGCTGAGGGATATTGGCCGAGATCAGGCCGTACTCGGGCTTTGACCACGAATTGAGACGTAGAAGGAACGAGCCGGTCAGGACCTGCATGTGTGATACTTAGTTCCCCTGTTTTCTTATAAAGGACGAAAAAAAAAAAAAGAATAAATTAGGCTTTACCTCGACAAGCGTCAATTTCTCACTCCCGCCAAAAAAGGGCCCCTTGCCCTCTACAAGCAACGGCTCAATCTCCTTGGCCAGACTGTCCACCAGCGCAATCGCAGCCTGGTCGCGTTCCTCGGCAGTGGCCGCGCGCATACCGGCAAAGACATGGCTAAACACTTTACTGAAGAACGCATCGACAAAGAAATCGACTCGCGCACGGTAAAGCGCATTGTCGACTCCCGGGCCGGAGGATGGTGGTAGGAGGTGTGAGGGGTGAGCGTCGGCTAGGAAGCGTGCGACAATGCCGGATTCGGTGATGATTTCGCCGTTGTATGAGATGGTGGGGACGAGGCCGCGCTGTATAAAGGGGTTTTGCGGTCAATTACTGTTTTCTTGTTTTTTTGAGGATTGAGAAGAAAGGGGACGTACGGGGTTGATTTCGAGATACCATGGCTCGCGCGGGGTATCGAGGTCAATCACTACCTCTTCGTACTGCAGACCGAGCTCTTTGAGCGCAATGTAGCCGCGGTGGGCCCAGGGACAGGCCCGGTTGGTGTAGAAGATGATCTTGGGCGTGGCCATCGTGATTTGTTCTGTTGTTGTTGTTGTTATAAGTTTTGGTTGGGGTGAGTGAGAAGCAAGGAAGAAGCTCTACGCAGGGCGGGGCGGAGGCCGCTATATATCGTCGAGCGCAGCATGCAAAACTGCCGTGAGATGACGAATCAGTCAGTCCTGGCCAGAGCGGAGTAAGTCTATGGATTACATATCAATTCCAGCGAAGCATCGGAGTTCTTGCAGAGCAATTCCACCGCTGGATCGGGGCTGTTACCGCCCGAGGCCGACGGAGCTGTCATCGGAGACACTGGCTGTCCGTTCATTACTTCAATGTTGATGGTAGTGCAATACTGTTCAAACGTTGGATATAAACATATGTCAATTGATAGTTTGTGAGGACTAAATAAACAGATATCCTGTTTCTGTTTAACCGCCTGAGAGCACCAACAACCAGCGCAGATAACAAAGCTCTCTGGCTGGCAAACTGCCCATTTCAAAGCACGACAAATATACTAGATGGCATAAAATATAGTGAATAATACACTTCTTATCAAAAACAACACCTGCAGCCCTGAGCCCTCAGCCGACAGCACGTGATGAGGGGCTCACCCCCCCCCCACCAGGCGGCGCGGTAGCAGGCAACAAAACAAACCAGACAGACTTGCTTCGACTCGCCCCTCCTTAGTCTACCGTGATCTTATCACTTCTGCATCCTCCTGATTCTCACTCTCGCCTGGTCGCCTGTTTTTGAGCCTTCCTGCGTCTTGCTCAAAAACCAATCCTCCTCCCGTATGTCTACTCTACTCTGCTCCATCACCCCTCTTCTCAACCTCGCGAGCAGCTTGCGTCGCCTCCCCGGTCGCACCCACTGCGCCTCCGCATCTGCCCAGCGCTGACCACACCCAGTTCTCTCGCCCGTCTCTTATTCTTCCTAGATCGAATCGCCATCCATAAACCGATCATCATGTCTGTATGTATCGCCAGCTTTTATGTTCTGTCGGGAGGGACACAGGCTAATCAATGATGGTGCTTGCAGCTGGCCTCTGGGTATGCTCGTCTAACGCACACATACACACAACTCCCTCCCCCCCCCCTCTCTCTCTCTCGCACGCTTTATTGCTGCCTAAAAGCTGCATATAGCAATTGACCAGATCGTACCAAGCTGACGCCTTCCAGTGTCTCTGTCGAAGATGAATGCATCTCCGCCTTCAACGAATTCCGTCTGAGCCGCGGCAAAGTCAAGTTTGTCATCTACAAGATCACCGACGACAAGAAGCGCGTCGTCGTCGAAGAGTCCTCGGGAGAAAAGGACTGGGAAGTCTTCCGAGACAAGCTCGCCAACGCCAAGGATGGCGCTGGCAACCCTGCTCCCCGATTTGCCGTGTACGATGTCGAGTACGAGATCCCCAACGAGGGCATCAGGTATGGAGGACCTTTGTTGCTGTGGATATTGATTTCTGCGGATACGTTGACTGACAAGTGTCTGTCTAGAAACAAAATCATTTTTATCTCCTGGGTGCCAGAGAGCACACCTACTCGCGTAAGTGCGCTCTTTGTCATCTCGTTTGCGACATACTGACCCTCTAGTTATCCATGCTGTACGCCAGCACCCGCGAAGTCCTGAAGAACGCCGTGAACGTGGTCAGCTCCATCCACGCGGATGACCCGAGTGACATTGAGTGGAAGGTTGTTCTCGCCGATGTCAGCAAGGGCCAGGGCAAGACCATCGGCAGCTAAAGGAATGGCACCGGCTGGTTCGGGGCGAAAGAGGGACAGTCGATGGACTAGTGCCATGCTGGTTTGAGCTGCTTGAGCTTGTCACAAGCTGCATCAACAGCTGCATGGGCATGCATTCACGGACGAACAAAACGAAAAAATAAAAACGCCACTGACGCGATCGATGCTCGGTGCTCCTGTTTATACTGATGACACCCTCGTAGGTAGTTTTCGTGTGGGCTTTTCAAATAGTATTAAGATCATTGACTCTTTACTCGAGCAGTCCGTAGAAGTGGAGTATAGAAGTAGGATAACTGTAGAGTAGAGAGAATATGTAATTAAATTATATGTAACTTTATGTAAATACCGTTTCGGTCACGGCAAAGATTCGGGTCCGACCGAGCGGGCCGCACAGCTGGGCCAATCAGCGCGGCGCCTTTAGAGCCCGTCAGACTTCGACCTCAAACCAGCTTCACTCTCCTCAACCACGTCCGTCCCTTCTGGCCGACCCTCTCTACTCCGCCACGCGCATTCGACCTCGCTTTTTCTGTTCTCTGTTGCTCGAACGAGTCCCGGTCCTCGACTGTCTTCGGCTTTGTCGCATTTCGACTACCCCCGTCGCCTCAATTCCGGTTTTTTTTCCCCTTCCTTTTCACTCCACCACCTCGCCCACAATGTCGCTTCGCTACACCTCGCAGGCCGTCCGCAGCACTGCTGCTCGGTCGTCTGCCGCTCCCATGGCTCGATTCGCTACCCCTGCTGCTGTCCAGCAGTCTCGTGCTTCGTCTAACCACGCCATTGCCAATCCCACACTTGCCGGCATCGAGAAGCGCTGGGAGGACATGCCGCCGCAGGAACAGGCCGATTTGTGGATGCAGCTCCGGGATCGTATGAAGGTGAACTGGCATGAGATGACCCTTCAGGAGAAGAAGGCCGGTACGTTCTATTTTTCTTTCCTCTTGTTCCTTTTGGTCTTGTCTCGTCTGACACGACACGTATAATATAGCCTACTGGATCGCATTCGGAGCCCACGGTCCCCGCAAGGAAACCCCCAAGGGCGAGGGCTGGAAGATCTTCTCCAAGGTCACCCAGCTGGTCGCTGTTTCGGTCGCTTTGTTCTACTCTACTCGTCTCTTTGCCGGCTCTCCTCCTCGCACAATGACCAAGGAATGGCAAGAGGCCAGCAACGAATATGCCCTGGTGCGTTTTCTCTTTCAATCTATTTCTAATTTTAATAATCTAACAACCGTGCAGAAAGAAAAGATGGACCCGATCACCGGTATCAGCAGCGAGGGCTACCAGGGCGAGGGATTCGTGCAGAGCGCCCCCGAAAAGTCTTCATAAATTTATCAAATAAAACCAAAGTGGACTCTGGGCGAGAGGGAGTTCTGCAAGTGTTGTATATCCTTGGGCACCGTGGCTTGTGGCCTCGTTCCCTCGCTCTCCCTTCCTTGGAAACTGATCAAAAACATGTACTGTCTACTGTGCTATAATCAATCCATTTCCTTTGTTTAGACTGTGGGGTTAGGAATTTAGTAGAGTCGATTGGTCAATTGATTGACTGGTTCAGTGGTTCGTCGATTGGTAGTTGTAAAAAGTAGCACGTGCATATGTAGACATTGAAGGTGCACATGAGCATGAGTGTGTCAGCCATGATGTCAACGGATACATCAATTGATGTATGCGGCTATATGCATGTTGGCGTTGTCCACAATGATTGACATCCATTGATGATTACCAAGTGTAGTAATTAGTCAATTGAGCCAATTGCATGTGTAATAGCCTTTAAATATTTCTAATTGCATCAATTGATTGACTCTTCAAATGTTATATCAGATATTTGAAAAGATGGTGTAGATACATAAACCCGGAACCCGCGGCCCGCATACAGCATTCAACATCAATGCCGAAAATACAATACTCTAAACGAATATCATATCAATTACGTACCCAACACATAGCCACACATGGAATTATCTACAATTCATTCAGATCAATTGACTATATACATAATAATAACAGTACTCCAGAGACACGTACGGGAAACGCAGGGACCCGACGTGGCCTCATTGGCCCGCTTTAGCTTAGCTTGTTTCTGCAAGCTCCGACGCAGAGTTTTCCGGGCGCTCCAGGGCCGGTTCGAGTTGTGCAGTCAGGCAGGAATAGAATAAAAATACATTTACATACTTAATTGATAGCCAGACTATTTCTTTTTTGGAAAATAATTAAAATAAATAAAAACCATCGCATTTCTAAAGAGGTGCTCGTGCTGAGAACTCCTCGGGTGCAGTCGGGGCACGGGATCCGGAGAAACATGGCGCCGGGCGCTGAGTGGACACGGTCAGCGGACTTGCAAAGACTCTCCTTCCCTTTCTCTCTCACACCTCTGGCACAGCTGCCAACCTCTCCATCTCTGCTCTCCTCCCCCCGTATCCTCTCGCTCTTAAACACCCATCACAATGTTCAAGAGGTGCGTCCACGACCCAATTGAGCTCGCTTGCCCCCCCCCTACTGCGCCGTGCAGTCACTGACCTGTGGTTTTCTTTACAGCGGCCTCGCCCGGACCTTCGGGAGGGCTGCCTTTGCCCGACCGACCCCTGTGGCCCGTCGCGCTTTCGAGCCTCTCCGATCCAATGTTCTCCAGGCCCTGACTGCCAGGTACGCCAGCACCGACGCTGGCCTCGTTGGAAAGATTCACCAGGTCATCGGTGCCGTTGTCGACGGTACGTGGCTCCCCCCCAAAACCCTGCTGCGAGAGCTTTTTCTCGGCCGGCTTGGCACCAATATGGGACTTTCCGCGATGCAATGAAAAAATCTTTTTCCTACACCCAACACCACCGAAAACAACTCTCTCATGCATCTCAATGGCTTTGCCGGTCTTTGTTTCTGACAGTCCATTGCAGTCAAGTTCGATACCGAGTCGCTTCCCCCCATTCTCAACGCTCTTGAGACCCAAAACAACGGCCAGAAGCTTGTGCTCGAGGTTGCTGTAAGTACTAGGCTTGTCCGTAAATATATAAAAAAAAAACATTGACTAACACCGCGCAGCAACATTTGGGAGAGAATGTTGTCCGCACAATTGCTATGGACGGTACGTGTCGTGCGACGCGTCTCACTCGAGCTTACCGCTGACTGACCTGCTATAGGTACCGAGGGTCTTACCCGTGGTGCTTCCGCCCACGACACTGGTGCCCCCATCCAGATCCCCGTCGGTCCCGAGACCCTCGGTCGTATCATGAACGTCACCGGTGACCCCATCGACGAGCGTGGTCCCATCAAGACCAAGAAGGTCGCCCCCATCCACACCGAGCCCCCTTCTTTCGCTGAGCAGTCCACCTCTGCCGAAGTCCTCGTTACTGGTATCAAGGTCGTCGACTTGCTTGCCCCCTACGCCCGTGGTGGTAAGATTGGTCTCTTCGGTGGTGCCGGTGTCGGAAAGACCGTGTTCATCCAGGAGTTGATTGTACGTCTTGTTCTTATGTGGCTATTTTCACTTCATACTAACATGTTGTAGAACAACATTGCAAAGGCCCACGGTGGTTACTCTGTGTTCACTGGTGTCGGAGAGCGTACCCGTGAGGGTAACGATCTGTACCACGAAATGCAGGAGACTGGTGTCATCAAGCTTGATGGTGACTCCAAGGTCGCTCTGGTCTTCGGTCAGATGAACGAGCCCCCGGGTGCCCGTGCCCGTGTCGCCCTGACTGGTCTTACCATTGCCGAGTACTTCCGTGACGAGGAGGGACAGGATGGTACGTGATCTAGAGTCTGAAATTTCGTGCAATTGACACCGCTGACAAGTTATAGTGCTGCTCTTCATTGACAACATTTTCCGTTTCACCCAGGCCGGTTCTGAGGTGTCTGCTCTGTTGGGTCGTATTCCTTCTGCCGTCGGTTACCAGCCCACCCTTGCCGTCGATATGGGTGTCATGCAGGAACGTATTACCACCACCTCCAAGGGTTCCATCACCTCCGTCCAGGCCGTCTACGTGCCCGCTGACGATTTGACTGACCCTGCTCCTGCCACCACCTTTGCTCACTTGGACGCCACTACTGTGTTGTCTCGTGGTATCTCTGAGATCGGTATCTACCCTGCTGTCGACCCTCTCGACTCCAAGTCGCGTATGTTGGACCCCCGTGTTGTTGGTGAGGACCACTACAACACCGCCTCGCGCGTGCAGCAGATGCTCCAGGAGTACAAGTCTCTCCAGGATATCATTGCCATTCTTGGTATGGACGAGTTGTCTGAGGCCGACAAGCTCACCGTCGAGCGTGCCCGTAAGCTCCAGCGTTTCCTCAGCCAGCCATTCACCGTCGCCCAGGTCTTCACTGGTATCGAGGGTAAGCTGGTCGACCTGAAGGACACGATCCGCAGCTTCAAGGCTATCATCAACGGTGAGGGTGACGACCTTCCCGAGAACGCCTTCTACATGGTTGGTGACTTTGAGTCTGCGCGTGCCAAGGGTGAGAAGATCTTGGCTGAGCTCGAGAGCTCCTCATAAATGATGTAATATCTGCCACCGCTCCATTTTCTTTGTCATTTGCATTTGTCTCCGCTTTCTTTTAGCGCGTGTGTATATTACCCGTATAAAAGAAAAAGGATTTGAAGTTGTTCCCATGGAATGGAGCTGTGCCAGTTGTAAAAATAGACCACTAGCCGAACTGCCAGGCTAGACAATGCATTTCTTTTGTCACATCTGTAAAAATTTGGATTTCAACTCGTTTAAATAACACTTGAGCATTCTGGTATACATGCATTCGTACATACCTATATCCTATATTCATTTAAAGTCTACATATTCAACTGTATATTAAGTCTTTTTCCACGACTGACAGGCATCTCTCACCGACTCCTGCAGACTCTTCCTCGGCTCATACCCCAACACCCTCCTCGCCTCGGAAATATCAAAATACCGCGTGGCCACCGCATTACCGACATCATCCGGCGAAATATCCGTCACTACAAACATACCAGCAAATCCAAGAACTGCCGTAAAAAGCCACACCGGTATGGCCACGTACCAAGCATACTTTTTCCCAGTATCACCATCGACTTCTCGCCATATCATCTCCTGCAGTTGGCGAAAGGGTAGGGGGTTCCCATCAGACACGAAAAAGGCAAGCTTATTGGCGCTGGGGAGTTTATTGTTTCGAAGATTGTCGATAGCGAGCAAGTGTGCCGACGCGACGTTGTCGGCGGATGAGAAATCGTATAGGTTCTTGCCAGACCCCAAGGAGACTCGGCGTGGACTTGTGGCGACCAGGGGGAAGAGGTTTTGGTCGTGAGTGCCGACAACGCCGTGTGTGCGGATTGCGCATGTTTTGATGCGGCGGTCTGGGGATAGCACGATTTTCTCGGCCACGGCCTGTATACATTTGTTAGTATTACTTATGTCCTACCCACGTTGATATAAAGTGTCAGTATGTCGGAGAAGACAAACCTTGGTCCTAGCATACTCCCCATCCCATTTCTCCGCCTCCATCAAATGCGCCGTGTTTGTTTCTGTCGCATTCACAAAATCCATCCAACTATCCGGCTTGACCACATCGCACGAGCTCGTATACACAAACGCGTCGACCGCAGGTGACGCACATTTCTCGGCGGCCTCAAGTACGTTCCTTGTTCCCCCGACATTAACTTCCCATAACCGGGTATCTGATACACGCTGTTTCCGCGCTGCTGATGGGATGATGGATGCCGTGTGGATTACGACGTTGGGTTTGATTGTTTCGAATAGTGTGCTGACTGCGACTGCGTCGGTGATGTCTACTTGATGGTATTTTGTTACGGCAGAGAAGAATTTGGCGTCAGAAGGTGAGGAGGGGATGGAAATGTCTAGGATGTGGATTGATGTTGTTGCTTCATGTTGTGCAAGGAGCGCTTTGGTGATGGCGAATCCGACGCAGCCTGTGCCGCCGGTTATTATCACTGTTAGAGGGTTGGCCATTTGTTCAAGGTATTATGACTTCAAATAATTTGATTTTCATTTGTTCAAGCCTGGCAGAATCGATAAAAAAAAAGCAAACGAGATGTCGCTTTGCACTTGTGTCAAAGTTGATTCTACGACATTCCTGATTGGGTATGGTGAGGATACTACTATTAGTGCGTTGACACTATTGACTGGGTATTAATGCGAACACCGACCTGATATTGATCTATTGTGAGCATGTATACTGTTGATTCACACTTGAAAAATTCTATGACGGAATCCCACCTGCACGCATCTCCCAAGTGAGTAAGTACATGGATGTATCTCTCTCCTACACACCCACGCGATCTGCGCGAGTCAACTCCTCTTCAATAGTCTCTCTCATCATCTCCTCTCCCGAACTCGAATTATCCTTGAAAACATGGTCCATTTGCTCGAGCGTGCGGCCCTTGGTTTCCGGCACAAAGAAAAAAGTCCATATGCCCGAGAGCACGCAAAAGACCGCGAAGAACACGTATGCGCCAAATCCGGTGTTTTCGACGAGAGGCGGGGTAATTAGGCCCTATTGTGGGAAGAGATATTTAGGATGGTGGGCAGGAAGGAGAGAGAAGTAAAAGACTCACGATGATAAAGTTGTTGAACCAGTTGGAGCAGGTGGATAGGGCAACGCCTTTGGCGCGTAGAGAGGATGGGAAGATTTCTGGCAAACGGGGGTTGTGGTTAGATCTTGTTTGGTGTTCTTTTGTATTGTCAGGTTTTATAAGATGGACGTACCGGCAGGCATAGCCCAAGGGACTGGTCCCCATGAAGCCCCAAAGGCAAGCATGTAGAACAACAGAAACGCAACACTCGCCCATCCCTGTCCCTGATGTGCTGGCCAATCGTTGCTGTAAAGGCCTACCAGCACGGCAATGATGATGTGAGAGATGGCCATCAGGACTGACCCTATCAGAAGCAGTGTGCGTCTGCCTAGGCTATCCATGGTAAACACCGACGTACTGACGCCGACGAGCTGCAAGACGTTGAGAATGCCAGACATGATAAGCTGCATATTGTAGTCAAGACCCATTGTCTGGAAGAGGGTTGGGGAGTAGTAGATGAGAGCGTTAATACCGACAAACTGTAAGAGAGTTAGCCCGGAAAACACCACGTACAAGAAAAGAGGAGACTAACCTGCTGAAAAAAGGTAAGCCCGATACCAATATGCGTCCTACGCCAGCAACCCGGTCTGAAGCAGTCTATCCAGGAAGCCACTTCTAATTTGAGCGTGTTTTTTACACCACCGCCTTGGATTTTTGGGTGCTTCTCGGCGCTCATCTGTTGATGGAAACGGACTTCGACCTGGATATCAAGAAGTTCTCGGCGCACGCGGCTGTCTGTGGCCGGAAGACGGCGCAGCTTGGTGAGACTTTCCAGTGCGTCATCCATGCGGCCCTGGGCAACCAGCCAGCGCGGTGAAAAAGGAAGTAAGTAGACGCCGCCTACAAGAATGAAGCCTGGTATCATCTGCAGCAAAAAGGGTAAACGCCATGACCACTCGCCAGACATGTACCGCGTTGCAAATGTTATCCAAAATGCAATCACAATACCGAGGACAATGCAGAATTCTTCTAAAACGAGAAGAGTTCCACGGCATTCAGGGGGACCTGGATGTTTTTGTTAATAAGCCCCTACAAAGAGAGAAAAGGATGTATGTATATTAAACTCCACTTACTGATTTCGGAAATATACAGAGGAGCAACCATTGACAACATGCCAATACCTATACCCCCAATGAGCCGTGCCACAGTCATCATCGGATAGTTGATGGCCGCAGTCTGCAAGATCGAGCCGAAGGTGAAGATGGCAACGGCGACGAGGATTGAGTACCGTCGGGATATCTTGTCTGCAATCCATCCTTGGTTTAGAGCACCAACCAACGCGCCCAACTCAATCATAGCAGTCAACAGCCCCTTCCAGAAGCCAGCGCCTGCTGAGCCGGCTGCCACACGGGGGAATTCTGCCAGGAACTGGTCCATGACTAGGATGACCGACACCACACCTTGATCATAGCCAAAGATCAAGCCTCCCAAAGTCGAACATGCAGCACAAAGAAGCACAAACGGATTGTTCACGAGCCCGCGCAAGCCCGATGGGCCGTATGGCTCGCGTTCAGCAGCACTTGTTGGAATCGTAAGGTGCTCGGCATGAGTAGCAGACTGTTTTCCAGACGATGCCAGCTCTTCGACCGATTTGCCCTTTGCGGGCACGATCATTGTATCAGCCATTGTAGTTTGAAACTGTGAGGCCTAATTCCGCATGAAGGAGAAAAAGTAGAAGTAGATGGAGTTCTCCAGCTCCAATTTCTATATCCATCGTCAGTCTGGGGTCGGTTATTCGATATACCGGGAGTACAGAGGGAATTGATGCGGAAAATGGGTTCCGGTGATGTTCATGACTATATACTACGTAGTAATAATGTATACTCGCGTGTATCTTAGTCGACGCAGCTCATTTGTGGCCGAGTCTTGGGTGGGGTAATTAAACAGTTGACGGCCGGGGTGAATGGCGATGGCACCACGTGACCTGTGCACCAATGACCAGCCTCGTATTTGGCCATGCCCTAGCCAGATGCAGCAACGACTTTCATGTGCTACCCAAAATTGAAGTAAGTTTACTCAAGCCCAAGTCATGGGGTAGATTAGCAGGATTGGGACGCGAATCCCGCAACGACGGAGCTGATCCGAGGTTTAAATGAAAGAGGAAAATGGACGGCTATCAACGCGGTGTCGGCTTTTGAAAGTAATCCAGGGCTGGATGCATTATTTTAAACGTTTATTAATATGAATGTTATCGCTTTGGTTAGTACTATTAGTGTAGCCAGGAACAGTGTTAGCCTGGTAGGCACCAGCGTAAATAGAATGATAATGCAAAACATAGATACTAAAATCATGACTCTTTATACTCTCTCAACTTACAACTTTCAGCTCAATTAAGAAATTAGTGGGGCGCCAAGCCTTCAGAACAGGAAGGTGGCTAATTTTGAGTTGAACCAAAACCGGTATGCTCAATAGTTCATCAAATAGATTCAACTTAAAGATAGTGTTACGCAGATAGGTTTACGTCGTAGCAGAACTTAGTCGTTACTTCTAAATTATAAGATTAGATAGTTTTTCCTTAGCAACTACGTAATAATAAATTATCACCAATCACATATTTGCTATAAGCTAGAAATTACAAAATTGAACCACAAGGTTATTGTTTGTCAGACTAGTTATTAAAACCATTACTTAAATCTATTTTTTTAACCTATAGGAGCCGACCGACTACATATAACATAAGGTCTTAAGATTTACGCAAATTAAGTCCTTGAGTCTAAATTTACGAAGGTTTATCCTATGGAGTGCACAGAATCTTAAGAGTCAGTACACCAGAAAATTAAATCTCAATATTGAGGATTAGTAAGAATGCGAGATTATTCTTATTACGTTATTCTTAACTGGAGTAATGTCAGCAGAAAGCTTTAGAAGGCTAGTCTTGCAAACCCTCACAATTTTATTTATATCAATTTTGTAGAATTCTTTTCTCAGGACGACACAATAAATCCCCGGTCCATAATTGATAGAGGCTTGTCGCCACAATGGACAACACAGAGCAAAATGCTCGAACGACTATCTCACCAGATTCTCCCGTCCCCCCACCCATCGCCATCGTTGGCATGGGCATGAGACTCCCGGGCGGTGTTACTTCCGCCACCTCCCTTTGGGATCTCCTAATCAATAAGAAAAATGGCCGCTGCGTGGTTCCCCCCAGTCGGTACAATGTCGATGCATTCTACAAACCTTCCAAGGCAGCGGGATCGGTCCCCACCCGACATGGGTATTTCCTGCAGGACGACATCGACACTTTCGATGCGTCCTTTTTCTCGATGAATAAGATGGAAGTCGAAAATGTAGATCCACAGCAGCGGTTGTTGCTAGAGGTTGTCTGGGAGTGTATGGAGACCGGGGCGCAGAAGAGCTGGCGAGGAGAGAATATAGGGTGCTACGTGGGCGTCTTTGGAGATGTGAGTAATCCGCCCCGATATTCTAGAACGATTGCTAAATAGGTACAGGAATGGCTGGATCTGGGATCCAAGGATCCACAAAACTCTGGACTTTATCGAATTTCAGGGTCGGAATCGTTGGCGCTTAGTAACAGGATCAGTTATGAATTCGATCTTAAGGGACCAAGGTGCGGAGGTCTGACTAACTACTGGAAAAAGAGAAGAAGCTGATGTCGATAGTATGACAATTCGAACGGGATGTTCGTCTTCTCTTATAGCATTGCACGAAGCTTGTCAAGACTTGTATCGCGGAGAATGCACATCTGCTGTGGTAGCAGGATGCAGTCTTATCCTGACGCCCACCATGACAATAGCAATGGCGGAGCAAGGTATCCTTTCTCCCGAAGGAATCTGTAGATCTTTTGACGCTGCAGCGGGCGGATACGGCCGAGGAGAAGGCATCAACGCCGTCTTCATCAAACCCTTAGCTGATGCAATCCGCGACGGCGATCCCATCCGGGGCGTTATTCGTGCTACGGCGACAAACTGCGACGGAAAGACAGCCGGAATGGCTTTGCCCAGCCCTGAAGCACATGAGGCCATGATTCGACGCGCTTACCGCGTTGCTGGGATCGAGGACATTTCTCAAACCGGCTTCGTGCAGTGTCACGCAACTGGGACAGCAGTAGGGGATCCTCTCGAGGCGCAAGCAATCGCTCGTGTCTTTGGCAACCCTCGCGGCATCTACGTCGGGTCAATCAAGCCGAATGTTGGTCATGGTGAAGGCGCCAGTGGTATTTCGAGCCTGATCACCACGGCACTCGCTTTGGAGAAGAGAGTTATCCCTCCGAACATTTTCTTTGAGACCCCGAATCCGAAAATCCCGTTCGAGGAGGCTCATATGCATGTCCCCGTGGAACTTACTCCATGGCCAGCAGATAAGCTCGAGCGCGCATCGGTCAACTCGTTCGGAATCGGCGGAGCCAACGCGCACGTTATTCTCGAGTCCGCAGCATCGCACTGTATCAGTCAAAGGCCCATAAATTTTGCATCTTCTCGACCCCAGCTCTTCCTCTTCTCGGCGAACAGCCAGGATTCCCTGCAAGAGAGTATTAGAGCTCACCAGAAGTACGCAGAGATCCATCCGCATTCTCTGGACGATTTTTCGTATACCCTGGCCCTGAAACGGGACCATCTGGCATATCGGGCCTTTGGCATCAAATCTGAAGCTGCCATCATGCAAGTCTCGCCAGCTCGCAAAACGAAGCAAACCCCCGCGTTGGCGTTCGTATTTACGGGTCAAGGGGCGCAATGGGCACAAATGGGCAAGGAGCTTTTTCAAAACTTTCCTTCGTTTCTGCAGGATATTGAGGAGATGCAACTCGCGCTGTCTAGTACACCACATCCTCCCTCTTGGCACATTTTGGGTATTAAATTCCAGTTTTTTTTTCGTTAATACCGGTGGCTTTCTACTAATCTATTCCCAGACGAAATAATGAAACCGGACTCTGAAAGCCTGCTTGATAAATCGGAATATGCTCAGCCACTTTGCACCGCTATCCAGGTAGGGATCGTGAATATTCTCCGTTCATGGGGAGTAGTTCCAGCTGCGGTGATCGGACACAGCAGCGGCGAGATCGCGGCTGCATATGCAGCCGGTTCGATTACCGCCGCTGAAGCTATTAAGATTGCGTACTACAGAGGCAGAATAACCACCCATATCCAGCAACGGGGTGGGATGGCTGCCGTTGGTTTGGGGAGTGGTGATGCATCTGCCTTCCTGCAAGACGGAGTAGTAATTGCTTGCGACAATAGCCCGAACAGTGTCACTCTCTCGGGGGATGAAGCACAGTTGGCTGAGGTTATAGCCAACATTAAACATGCAAGGCCAGACGTGTTTCTACGAAGGCTACGTGTTGAGACGGCCTATCACTCTCGTGCGCATTCTCCAACACCGACTTGCTAATTCTGAAATGCTAACACTGTCTCTAGATCATATGCACAGCATCGGCAAAGCTTATGAAGCATCGCTAGACTCATTAGTCAATGCAGGGGAAGTGTCTTTGCCATTTTACTCGAGCGTTACTGGGAAGTTGGAAACAGGGAAAGGGAACCTAGGGGCAGCTTACTGGCGGAAAAATCTCGAATGCCCCGTACTATTCTACCCAGCTGTCATGTCGTACCTCAAAGCAGCCACCAGAGACACAGTCTTTGTAGAAGTTGGACCTCAGTAAGTCTTGCTTCCTGTTTCCAACAAGATTTTGCTAAGACTCTTCCACAGTTCGGCTCTTGGCGGACCTTTAAGGCAAATATTCAAAACCGCAAATGTCACTTCAGATCTCTCATACGTCCCATGTCTTGAGCGAGGGAAAGATTGTAACGCGGCGATGCTTAGTCTGGCCGGACATCTCTTTCAAAGAACGATACCGCTGAACTGGAGCTTGATCGTTCCCCAGGCTTCCGCCTTGACTGATCTTCCCACTTATCCGTGGTCTCATAGCACAGCATATTGGAACGAAAGTCGCGTGGTCAAAGATTGGTAAGCTGACGATGACTTTTAGAAACCTGTTCTAAAATTAATTGTTTTTTTTGTAGGCGTTTCAGGAAATTCCCGCATCATGAACTCCTCGGATCTCGTATCCTCGAGGGTAACGACATTGAACCCACATGGCGGAACATGATCAACCTAGAAGAGGTCCCATGGATAAGAGACCACAAGATCCAGAATGAAATTTTATTTCCAGCAGCAGGCTACATAGCCATGGCCGGTGAAGCGTCACGGCAACTATCCGGTGTGGAGGACTATACGATTCGAAACTTCGTGATCAAAACAGCACTTACCATGAAAGATGGCCCCAGAATCGAAATTATGACGACAATGAGGCCGGCTCGACTGACGGAGTCGCTGGAATCGGCCTGGTACGATTTTGTCGTCTTCGCTTTCAATGGGGAATGGACGAAGCATTGCTCGGGTCAAGTGAAAGCAGGCGGATTGGAGAAACAGACAGTATCCATCGCGCAGTCCCTACCACGGTCAATGTCTAGGCCATACGAAGAATTCAAGCCAGCTGGGTTTCATTATGGTTCCTATTTCCAGGGCCTGAAGGAAGCGTCAGCGGAACCGGGTGCGAGGATGGCTAGAGCCAGGATATCTTCCCCGACAGCGACTATCCAGGACGCCTACCAACTTCATCCCACCACTATCGATTGCTGCCTTCAACTGTTCATTATAGCTGACTCCGAAGCAGTCGCGAGACGCATGGATAAGCTGTTTGTTCCCACAGATATTGCCGAACTCTATATCGGACGGACTTCCCCCGTTACGGAACTGATAGCTCGGGCAACGTGTTCTCCTGCCTCCATCTCGTCAGTCTCTGGCAATGCCATTGCCACTTCGAGGGACGGGGAGGTCCTTTTATCCATGACGACTGCCCGGTTTGCAATCATCGAGAACGGGAATAAAAACGAGGAGGTGGACAACGCGGCTGCCGCAGAGATTCTGTGGAAGCCAGACATCGACCTAGTTCCTGCGGAGAGCTTGATTCAAGTCCGCAGGGAGGAAAGCATGAGACAAAAGGGTCGAAGTGTGGAGGAGCTTTCTCTCCTGTGTATGATCGAGATGAACGATCGTCTCGAGTGGGCCAACCCTGTGTCCGACGAACACTTGAACACCTACAAAACTTGGATCGATTTACAGCTCCAAGAAGTGAAGGACGATGGGCAATGGATGCTTGCGGACGTCTTTAGAGAAGGTAAAGCGCTCACTTCCACCGAAAGATGCGCAATGATCAGTGAGGTAGCGAAAAAAGCCATAGTCGGAGAATTGGGTCCTGTCGCAACTCTAGTCAAACGAGTTTTCGACAACAGCGACAGTCTTTTTAAAGGCAGCGTTCAACCTCTTGATATCCTTCTCCCAGAAGACGGGCTCCCCAAAATTTACGACACATTACAGGCGTTTTCGGACTACTCCGCTTTCTTCTCCACGTTGGGACATGCGATGCCGGATATCAAGATTCTGGAAATTGGAGCGGGAACAGGAGGAATGACGTCTCGCGTGCTTAAATCCCTCGTCTCAGCCAATGGGATCCGCTTGTACTCTAAATACTGGTTTGTTCTGCCCTCTTTGAAGTGTCCCTTGTACTGATAGCGTCAGTTACACCGATATATCCAGTGGCTTTTTTCCTGCTGCGAGGGAGAGGTTCAAGGGCTTTTCTAATATCGATTTCGCCACTTTGGATATCAGTCAGGATCCATATGAGCAGGGGTTCCGGAATGAGAAGTTTGATCTCATCATTGCAGCTAATGTATTTCAATGGGCCTCCCAATATTTGACCGTTGTCTGACTATTGTAGGTTCTTCACGCAACTCCGAACCTTCAGGCGTCGTTGAAGAATGTACGGAAGCTCATTGCGCCAAACGGGCGATTGTTGCTCCAGGAATTAAACCCAGGTGAGATTGCATCTGTTTTGATCCCTCAAAGATGCTACTGCTAATGGCGTTGCAGGGGTAATGAAATCAATCAATTTCATCATGGTGAGAAACATCTTCGCAAAGTTACCTTGGCGTAATTCTTTTAACACTTCTTAGGGCATTCTTCCCGGCTGGTGGCTCGGCGAGAGCGATGGCCGGTCACTTCAGCCGTATGTGAGCCCGTCTCGATGGGACACAGAGCTTCGCGCCGCTGGATTTACAGGGGCAGACACTGTGGTCTACGACGGCGTAGAGCCGTACCTGATAAACGCCAACATTGTATCTCGACCGTCGATGCTTGCTTTGCCGGAAACCACGCGGAAGGTTAGCCTCTTGACGGAAGTCGAAGTCATTCCAGAAGTTAAAGAGCTGGAAGAGACTCTATTGCACCATGGTTACTATCCTGAATACTACACAATCGACCAGTCACTGCCAGCAAACCAGGACATCATTTCCACTTTGGAACTTGCAGAGCCTTTCTTTTATAACATGTCATCCGACAAGTTTGCAAACTATCAAAAACTCATCGCCAGCGCCGGGGAGAATCGCATCCTGTGGCTAACCCGATCGTCTCAGATCGCGTGTAAAAATCCTGGATTCGGTATGGTACTCGGTCTCGCTCGTACCTTACGTGGCGAAACATCGATTGATTTCAACACCCTCGAAATTGATCGATTGGGACCCACGGCATGGGAATCCGTAGTGGCCGTCTTCGAGAAGATTCATCGCCGGTCTCTGCAACCGATGCAATCGACCATGGACCCAGACTACGAATTTGTTTTGTCGAATGACACGGTACTAATTGGCCGGTATCACGCCGTTAAAGTTCCTCATCGCCTCCCAGTGCCCGAAAACCCAGACGGCCCAAGAAGTTTGAGGGTTGGTAAACGGGGGTTGTTGCAGTCATTGAGGTGGGAGCAACAAGCCGCACTGCCAGAATTGCAGCAGGATGAACTAGAGGTAGAACCTTGCTATGTTGGACTCAATTTTAAGGTATATTATAAACTTGTGACCGCTTATGAATGGTGGTGATAATAACAGAAGGAAAATAGGACGTTCTTACTGCCATAGGCCTGATTGAGACAAGCTCCGAAAACGGTCTTGGACTGGAATCATCCGTTGTGGTTCGCAAAGTAGGGACAGGAGTGCAGGATTTCCAGCCAGGCGATCGAGTCATGCTGTTTGGACGCGGATCGTTTACCACTCGGATGCACGTCTCCTCATCGGTCTGCGTCAAAATTCCCGATTGTGTCAGTGATGAGGACGCAGCAACAATGCCCGCAGTGTATAGCACCGTGATCTATTCGTTGATGGAGCTAGGCAATGTACAGAAAGGCAAGGTAAGACATTAAGACATGGCTCAGATCTGGTTCGGAGCCCTTTAGCTAATCCGGCGACCAGACGGTTCTCATCCATTCAGCTTGCGGAGGAGTGGGATTGGCAGCGATTCAGCTTTGCAAGTATCTCGGGGCTTCCGTTAGTCTTTCCATTATCTTTTTTCGTATTGTTTTTTCGACAACTGCTGATAATCACTGTAGATATATGTGACGGTTGGAAACGACGATAAAGTCAGATTCCTCGAGACCGAATACGGCATTCCTCGCGATTGCATCTTCCATTCCCGCGATGCGTCTTTCTTTCCAGAGCTGATGCGAGCAACGGAGAACCGAGGAGTTGATTTGGTGCTAAATTCTCTCTCCGGAGAGTTGCTCCACGCTTCATGGAAGTGCGTGGCACCGGGTGGTCGATTCATCGAGCTAGGGAAGAGAGACTTTATTGGTCGTGGCCAGCTGGGAATGGATATTTTTGCGGATAATCGGTATTACTTATCACGACTCTTTTTCTTTTCTCGCGTTATTAATTGCAACACAGGGCCTTTTTCGGAGTCGATGTGGACCGGCTGACAGCTGAGCAACAACACTCGTACGTTTCCTCCATGAAGACAGGAATCAGACTCTCTAATAATGTTTTCAGACTACTTCGAAAGATGGTGAAACTGCTCGAAGAGGGAGCAATTCACCCAATCCGGCCAACTAAGGTGTTCCCATTCTCAGAAGTTGAAGATGCTTTCAGATATATGCAGAAAGGTACCCATATAGGCAAACTTGTCATCAAAATGCCGGAGAGCACCGAAACCGTACCCACCACCACCGCAAGGGCGAGTCTTCAATTGGATCCTCAAAAGACATACTTGCTCGTTGGCGGTCTCGGGGGGCTGGGTCGTGCGGTCTCCACATGGATGGTCGAACGCGGTGCTAGGCATTTTGTTTATCTGTCAAGATCCGCCCAGTCGGAGAAACACCAGCCATTCATTCGGGAGCTGGAAGCTGAAGGATGTTCGGTCGTGACTATTGCTGGATCAGCTACTGATATGGGCGACGTCAAACGCGCCATCGCTGCTGCACGTTCCACAATTGGAGGCGTCATGCAGATGACGATGGTTGTTCGCGATACCTTGTTCTCAGAACACGGCTTCGACGACTGGAGGGCAGTCACCGATCCCAAGGTTTACGGGACATGGAATTTGCACTATGCACTACAAGACCAAGACCAGCCGTTGGATTTCTTCGTCCTTCTCAGTTCCATCGCCGGGATTGTTGGCACCCGAGGCCAAGCGGCATATTCGGCAGCCAATACTTTTTTGGATGCATTCGTATCATTCCGCCATGGCCTTGGCCTGTGTTGTTCTTGTGTGGATATCGGTGTCATGACCGGAGTCGGGTACCTGGTCGAGAATAGCCACATCAAAGATATCCTCCTAGCGCAGGATAGTCATATCTTGCGTGAACCGGAGCTGATCGACGCACTGCAGCTATCTATGTTTGCTAGCAAGTCTTCACTCAATACAACACCGCTAAACAGCTTCTCCTCAACGCCATCGAGCCTCGTACTAGGTCTCAGATCCACCAAACCTCTCTCCGACCCCAGCAACCGTAGCGTCTGGAGACATGACCGGAGAATGAGCCTGTACCACAATACCTCCGCCGCAACAGCCAGCAAATCATCTAGTAATGACGGCTTGAGCGCGTTCTTCGATTCTATCGCTATCGACCCGAGTGTCCTCGACACTGATTCCAGTCTGAATTTCTTGTCGCGTTTAATCGGGATCCAGATCTACGCTTTCATGATGCATCCGATTGAAGAGTTCGACGCTGAGCAGACGCTGGCGGATCTGGGCGTCGATTCGCTTCTGACGATTGAGATTCGCAATTGGTGGCGCCGAACGCTGGGATTGGAGGCCAGCACGTTAGATATCTTGGGCGCGGGGACGATAACAGGTCTGGCGAAGTTGGCTGTGCATGGCTTGAAGAGTAAGGCTGGTTGATTTACCATTGCTTGGCTACGTAAATAGTACATACTTAGGAAGCATTTGCTTTGCTTCTGTTTCGGATTTGATTGAATTACGGAAAGTCAGCTATACATACGTAACGGAGAAGCCAGAAGTGCTGACTTAATTGTCCTGCATCATATATTGATGACGCAGGGTCAATTGAATAATGTTTATCGCCCCCAGGCAGCCAGTTTACTATAATTACTATCATGACCCATCTAAGCGTCGCTAAAAAAAACATGACGAGGAATTACTCACTCTGCTCTAAACGGGGGCATGTATATCATTTCTATTTTGGGTTAGTATTAAGCGAGCCAACCAATGATCTGTACGGAAATACTAGAGCCAACCGCTTACGGTTAGTCCGTGTATAGGGCTGCCGAAAGAAGCAATGTTGACTTTTGTTCAAGCGCTGCATATTGCACATTTGGTAAATAGTATAGATAGGAGGCCCAGTGAGACAATAGTATAACCTCGTAGCCTCAAAGTCATTTATGAATATATCATTAGGGGCTGAAAAGAAAAAAGAAGAAGAAAGCAGTGCAGAAAACCAACATGAATAGGGTTCATGTCCAGTGTTGATTTTGATGTAGACTTATTCAATTCATCATTCGGCCAAATCACAACTATTCCCGAGCAATGGCTACTAGAGTCACGTTTTCTAAGCTTCTCCTGAGTTCTTTGGCTCTTGGACAAACTTGGTCTCCTCCTGAACCAAAAGACACCATCACACTCAACTCTTCGCATATCAGAGGGGCGTCTATGTCGTTTAAAAAGGTATTTCTCACCCTTTCATCGTCGAGAAGAGGAAAAGACTGACAATTTTTGATACAGACAGATATATGTTCTACACCAGAAACAGAAACCTACAGCGGTTACGTTCGTCTTCCTCCTCGGGACGACGAGGCGAGTCCCCATCCGAGCAATCTCTTCTTTTACTACGCCAAATCGAACACTAGATATGACGCACCAATGACAATATATCTATCTGGTGGCCCAGGAGCTAGCTCTATATCTTCCATGACCACTGAGATAGGACCTTGCAGTGTCAACCCGGATTCAAACAGCACTTCTGCCAATCCGTGGGCATGGACCAGAGAGTCCGACATTCTATTCATCGACCAGCCTGTCCAAACCGGGTTTTCGTACGACGTGCTCACCAACGCAACTATAGATTACAGCTCTACCGCAATCATACCAGCAGATTTTGGAGAAAGAAGGAGTTCCTGCGGTGAACCACACGTTCAACGTCGGCGTATTTCCGTCTCAAGATTTCAATGGGACTGCAAACTCGACAGCGAACGGGGCTAGAGCTTTGTGGGATTTTATGCAGGTCTGGCTCAATGAGTAAGTAATTCTACTGAATGGTCACTTTATCCATCCTCTCCGCTAATCAAGCTCAATTTATAGATTTCCGCAACGCAAACGCGACGAGAACAAGATCCATTTCTGGACAGAGTCGGTATGTCCAAATGATTTATCCTAGTCTACATATGCAAGACCATATACTAACAGATCAACATTTTGAAGTTCGGAGGACGATTCGGACCATCCTACTCTGCCTACTTCCTCAGACAAAACGAGAAAATCCAAGCCGGCCAACACAAAATAGACCGAGTGTCGTCTCCATCCGAAATCAAACTCGACACACTTAGCATTCACAATGGATGCAGCGATATTGTCACTCAAGGCTCATTCTACCCTGAGTTTGCATACAACAACACTTACGGCGTACACGTGATTAACAAAGAACAGTACGAGTTAGCGAAAAACAACTTCACTAAGTCTGGGGGATGTCTAGAGAAGGTCATGGAGTGCCGAGAACAAGCAGAAAAGTATGACCCAGAAAACTTTGGCAATAATGCCGAGGTAAACGCCGTATGTGCAAAGGCAGATCAATACTGCTATGAGAACGTTCTAGCTGCCTACGCTCTGTCTGGAGTGAGTAATCTGATCCAAATTAACCCATGACTATCGCTAACCAATTGTAGCGTGATATTCACGATCTGGCCGAGGTTCCTACTACCACCTATCCAGCACCTTATACCGATGGATTTCTTAACTGAGCTTGGGTTCAAGAGGGTTTGGGAGCTGAGGTGAATTTTACAGCTAACTCCAACGCAGTGTATAACGGTGAGTTCAAGGTCTTTACCTCGCGTAGCTAAACACAAACTGACAATTAAAAGCATTTGGTACTACCGGAAACTCACTTATTAGCCGAGGACATGCCATGGACGAGTTCGCGTTTCTTCTGGAGCGAGGTGTCAAAGTTAATATCATCCACGGAGATAGAGACTATCTCTGCAACTGTAAGTTACGACTATTTCAATCACAAAGACTTTGGTAAAGTTGACCTTGTATAGGGATGGGTGGTGAGAACATCACATTGTCTGTAAAACACGAGCAATCTGAAGGCTTCATATCGAGCGGATATGAGCACGTCATCACAAACAGTACCTACAAGGGCGGTGTTGTTCGTCAGCATGGAAATTTATCTTTTACTAGAGTCTTTGAGGCGGGACACGAAGGTAAAGCAAGCCTGGTCCTTTCAATTCTCATAGTCAAGTACTGACTTTCTCAGCGCCGGCCTTCCAACCCGAAACAATGTATCGGGTCTTCTCACGTATCATAAACAGTAAAGATATAGCAACCGGCGATATTCCTCTGACTGGCGAAAAAGCCCTAAGCTACCGAACAAAAGGACCACAGTCTAGCTTCTACATCAAGGATAAGCTTACCGATCTGTCTAAACCTTTATGCTATACTTTGGATATGGCCACGACTTGTTCAGATGATCAAACGGCTGCCTTGCTTGACGGAACGGCGATTGTGGATAATTTCATCGTCCAATCGCCTTCCTCTTGAGTAACTACTACATGTACGTAAGATTAACGCAGTATAGAGTTTATAACAATTGGTAATACATATGTGTACTATGATTTGTAATTCTATGTAGACTTTTGGAACTCAAAGCTGGCCCCATCCTCATCATCCAAAATAGCATGGACAGTGTAGATTCTAGGCGAACCCTCTGTAGATGAATTACTCTCTTCAAACATGATCACTTTTTTTGCGGCATCCGTAGCCAAGTTCGAATCCCAAAGAATTTCTCGACGATTACAGGTCTCCAATAGAGTGATTGCACGGCGACGAATGTCTCTATCCCGACATTTAGTGGCTGCAACAAAGAGCGGAGGAATGATGCCAAGGGAAAATGAAAACGTCTTCTTCCGTGAAGACCTTCCAAGAGATCTAAAATTATCAGTACTTTTTATGTTCGCGTACCGTTAGATGCACTAAAACGAACCTGGATCGATTGATAAAAAGTTCCGCAAGGGAAACAATAGAGTCAAAATCACCCATGAACTGGTCCCAATCACTTTCAGGCTTCTTTCCAGGTGGTATTTCCAGGTAAATTTTTGAAAGAATGTACCATATTTGCATAATTTCAGAATCCTGACCGTATGAGTTTGTTTCCCCCGGAGTTGGATGTTCTGGGGATGTTGACTTGAAATTACTTTGCAAGTATTCTAAATGTTGCGACATTCGTCCCTGATTCAAAGGCGGACCGAAAACCACGTGTCCCTCAGTAGCTAGGGCTGCATTTAATCGATCATGAAAAACGTTGTTCAACAGGCCATCCAACGAATGGTAGGCATCATTTCCAGCACAAACTTCCTCCATGTTTGCCAAAGCCGAAGAATTCTGGCCGTCGTAACCCCCATCACTCAGCCTCCGCAAGACTGTGGTACCTAACAGCTCAACCAATTGGTTGTCTAGCCTTGTGAGCAGCGATGTGAGAATCTGCTTTGGCACCAAAGACCCCTGGGTCGATCGCGGTATCGTTTTGTATTGTCGAAGTAAATTTAGTCCTCGTGTGATGTGAATTACCGTTGACCGACGACAGCCACGGATGCTCTCAAAACAAGCAAAGAGCACACAGCACGCTAAGATGATGTCTTCTCTCGGCATGAGACTTTCAGAGTCCTGACATTGCTGACTTTGAGTTCGAAGTAACCGAAGCGACTTCCCATACTGGTACATGGAAAACTGGCCGAGAGGAGTGTAATCTACACGAGTAGCAACATCGAGACTATACTCATAAGCCTGATGAAGAGCCCCAAACGAAATGACCGCATGAGCCAAGACTGCTTCGGTATACGCTGCCTTCAAAATCGGACGGCAAAACTCGGCTGGAAAGCGGGTTTTTGTCTCGGAAAGGAAATAGTCAAGCGATTGCCGTTCTCGCAGCGATAGAGACCAGGGCGCGCGATAGACTATCATTGTATTCAGCGTCAATCCAGAGTTCCCTACTGGTGTCGGCGATCTAGCTACGTGATGATATCCATCGCATTTGCGGCCTGTAGATATGCAGTGCTGACAGCTTGGTTTATTCTCATCACATTTTACTTTTCTTATCCTTTATAAGAAAAACTTCATTAACGGCCAGTACATTTTTGAATACTCGAGATGACTCACTTGCAGGTCATGCACCCAGTTTTGGCCCTGCTGAGAGAGGCTCGCGGGCGTTTAGGAACACTGTCCATTTGGTACCCAAGTTATACGCTAATAACATCCAATCCTCATAATATAACAATAGAATCTAATTCTACTTTACACTAGGAGGTGTGTAGCGAAGTCCTATTTGATTGTCGTAGTTCGTGTAACACCAATTCACACCAACACGTACTTAATTCCATGCAAAGTCCAGATTAGAGCTGAGTGTATGTCTCGGGTGGCTCGGTTGATGTAAACAAAAGAAAATCCATGTAAGTTTCCTGTAAATGAAGTATTGGGGGCTAAAGGTGAGGCTACGTAAGACTCATGACATGTAATGAGGCGCAAGACTTTTAGCGGCGGATTTATCGCTTGTCCGACATCGTAATCTCGTAGAACTTGAGGATATTTATATTCTAAGTCTGTCATTTTCTCCTATGTTCTTAATTGCACGTTGGAACAATGCGACGAATTTTGGTCCAAGAACTTAACTCTTGAATTCGTTAGACAATACGTGTAGTACGACCGTGATTTACCACTCATGCACGGCAATTGAATTTGGCTGTGATGCTACTGTAACGCCAGCTGGCAGATTTATAGGCAATTATTCATGAGAAGACTGAGAATTCACTCCTTTACGAAAAAAGTGTCACAGCGAGTCTTTTGGCCTGTCTTTTCCCAGAAACTCAAGGCTATTGAAGAATGGGCTGCGTCGCTCCTGAAAGACGCATGACTTTTGCTATCAACGAAGCCCATCAAAATTGAAAGCCTCGAGAGAAAGTGTTGATTGCATTAATTAATTAAATTCCCCCAATCTTCCCTGTGTAGTTGCTTGTATAGGGCCAGTCCAAAATAGGAAAGTATTCAATAAGTTGCCAGTTCTAGTCAGTCGCAGCCTTAGCCCTTCAATGTTCTTGCTCCCTTTGTTTTATTCGGCTGTTGTGCAAACCAAAATAGGCACAATGAATACCTGTGTCGAAAAGGCAAGCGAGAACGTGAAAAAAGTAGACCATTGTGCTCGAATTGTCCTCGTCAAGTGCCCACAGAGCGGACCAACGCGGGATCCAATGAGTACCAGCGCTATGAAGATCAAGATTCGATAATAATATTGGTACTCTTACCAGTCTCTCTGCAACTTTGGCATCTCCAACTTATCACCACGAACCCTTACTAATTTATTAGGATAATGCAAGCTAGTCATGCAAATTATGCCTTTTTTTTTTAGTTAATTTTGACTATTTTCAACCAGCTGCTATATAGATATTAGCTGAATTTATTTCCATTGTCCGTTACTACCACTCTAAGGTGGCAATTAGTTTTCCTTTTTATTTCTGGCCATCAATTTTAGGCCATATACTAGCGTTTTAAATATTACTACAAGGCCAATAACTGGATAAGCCATCACTTTTCTTGACCTTGGTAGGCAGCAATGTTTTCTATCTCACAACTCGGATGACTTTGCCTATTTGGGAAAGCCGCAGCGCGCATATAAGAGCCCCTCAGATGCAATTCTCTTTCTCGAGTAAATTCCTGATAAAAACAACATCCAACAGACTACATTAACTTTAAAAATTTTGATACAGTTTGAGTTCTGCATCAAAATGGGTTGCAAACCCTATACTAAACGATCCACCGTGGAAGCCTTGGTGATACTCCCAGAAGACTGGGCGTCAAACCCCTGGATTAGTCGCTCCACTGTCAAGTCCTGTACCTTCGAGAATCTAACTGAAGCTACTGGAATACATCGATCTACCTTAGATACCGTGAATCTTCGAGAGACACTCTCTGATACAGACACATCGCTCAAAAATAGCGACAAATGGGACAAATATAGCAGAAACAGCGGCAGCTATATCAAATTCAGTGATATCAAAAACAGCACGCTGAAAGATTCTAATATTAAACGATCCAATATTCAGGAATCGACTTTTGAATTTGCCTCGCAAGCCAAGTGGTGCAAGATTCGCGAATCCGCCATTACGAATGTACGATCACTCAAGCGCTGCGACGTCACAGATTCTGTGCTTGATAACGTGGAATGCCTAAAGTGGTCGACTATTAGTAAATCGAGCCTGAAAGACTGTGCCAAGATAAAGCGCTCTACGCTCCAGGAGAGCAATTTGCACGGTTCTATCATTGATCACGCGAGCCTAACCGGTTGCAAGGCGAATAACTGTGCTATATACAGAACAAGCTTTGAAGGAATGCACCTTGAGAATGGAATATGGAAGCACGGATCTTTGGTCGGTCCCATTGACGACACGAAGGAGGTTATTTGCGAGAAGATAGTATGTTTCCAAAAAAAAAGAGACCAGCATTCCGTCACTAACACACATTCTCCCAAAAATCAAGTCTGCTAATAGAGCGGTCCATGTCACCATTGATGGAAACACCCCATTCTTCACTGACCGTCGGGTCCCCGTCACCTTGAACGAAGGCAAAATTCCAGTACAAGAGAGCAAAGTTTCGCTCGACGAGGCCGACTCAAATGAAGATTTGAGTTCATATTCAAATACAGATGGGGTTTCTGAGACTAGCAACAACTTTCAAGCACCACCTCCTCCATACAATGGGTGATAACATGGCATGTCAATTGATTCCTTCTCGCGTCCCTGTGATTATCCATAACTTTTGGGTGGTGAACGATTTTTATATTGCATATATGAAATTATTCAGCAGTCAATTATTGTTTCGTATGTATGATTCTACTGCATGCGTAATCATTACATGAATCACGACTCTGTGACTTATCCGTGAAGCCTTTCTATGAAACCAAGCATAGCCTTTCTTCACCGAACAGCATTCACCCATCATAAGGTGATATAAGGTGCCCAGAGACTTCCAACTGGCGTCAAATGTCCTCGTCATACAAACCCCGGGAAAAATACCCACCCAGACATTGCAGAGATATCACTCATTCAAGTTCTAGCCCTCCTACCAAGATATAGCTGTGGTTGACCCCCCAGATTATGGTCAGCTCATTTAGCAAAGATAACCCCCACGCTAAATATAAGTTTATTTGTAACACTTATCAAATGCAATTGCCGAGTGGATATAGAAGAATGTATGCACTATGCAATGCCCATGTGGCCGGTGCTCTCGCCACTATCGGACCAACTCCGTCTCCACCTTGATAGGCCGTGCACGTCTGCTCATGAACTGTCCAGAGTCATGACAAGAAATCTGGAAAATTATTGATTTGGAGTGGACTGAGTTGTAACTCGGCATTGGTATTCGTCAACCGTAGCTAACTGAGTGCTGAAGGCGACTCTTTGCGGTCGGCAATGCTGAATCCAGACTGACCGACATAGAGCTGCATTCTTACCCTAGTAAATAATGCAGACTTGCTTTGAAGCCATTCGGTTGAATATTCAGCCTATTTGATGCCCCGTCGACCTATCGCGTGATACGCGCTAGTTGTCGTATTCACTGAGTCAGTGGCGATCAAAGCAAATTAGCCATGAAAGCTTCGTTTCTATTGGCATATAGTACTGGTAATCCTCCGGAACAACGTGTCCATGCCCGTGGGGGAGCAAACTAGCCCCGGATTTACTGCGAGTCCCCCAGCAAAACGGATTAGCTGGCGAATCAAACCCCGCAAAAGACATATCAAAGCGTCATGTGTCCCTCACAGGGGGGGCAAATCATAGCCATGGAGGATAACCTGTTTGTTACCCATCCCCCATCACGGCCTTTCTCCGAGGGTTTTTGCAAGCCACTCTCACACCAGTCACAAAGAAAGTCAAGATTGGCGCCCTTAATACTCGACATTATTGATGGAAATAGAGCTGTTACTTGTCGGCAATTGTTCCATATTAGCACCACTTCGGATCCGCTTCCCCGCAAACCTCTCGAGATCCCCGTGCGGAGGTAGCGTCCAAATCCCGGTCGCAATGACTACTATATATGGCTCGTACAGCCGCTCGATGATGTAGCATTCTCTAATTCCTGCTGAGTAGACTCATCAGGCTGGTCTTTCTGTAGCTTTATCCCACCGGGAGACAATCATAGCAATGACGAACCACGATGGGATTATCACGGACCGAGATGCCATGGGGGAGAAAGCCGATCTGTCGCATGAAGAGGTCATACACATTGCAGCTTTGACAGATGAGGAAAAAGCTTTGGAAGTCAAGCTGCGACGAAAAATCGATTCGCTGATTCTGCCACTGGTAATCACCGTTTACCTAATGAATTACATTGACCGGTATGTCGGATTATCCCGTGGGAAAAAATTACTGAAACTGACATTTCATAAGAAACAATTATGCTGCTGCTAAGCTGCAAGGCCTTACCGACGATTTACACCTCAACGACGCCCAATATCAAACCGGTCTATCGATTCTGTTTGTGGCGTATATCCTCATGCAGGTTCCTTCGAACTTGTTGCTCAATTATGTCGGGCGGCCATCTTTGTACCTTGGATTTTTTGTCGTTGCTTGGGGGCTGGTGTCTGCTTTGACTAGCCAGGCTAAGGGCTACGGATCAATCGTAGCTTGTCGTTTCCTGCTCGGCTTTGTCGAGGCCCCCTTTTTTGCCGGGGTACTGTTCTATCTGTCCAAATGGTACACAAAGAAAGAACTTGCGTTCAGAATGAGTATTTTCTACGCTGGTTCCTTACTTAGCGGTGCATTTGGCAGTTTGATTGCCGCTGGAATCCTATCGGGGCTGGCGGGCAAGCGCGGTATGTCGCCCTGGCAGTGGCTGTACATCATCGAGGGAAGCATAACAGTCTTCGTTGGCTTGGTTATCATGCTAGTCCTGCCAGACTTTCCGGAGAACTGGCGTCTGCTGTCCCCAGAGATGAAAGCACTGGCGAGTCGGCGCCTGGCGATCGAGGCCGCCGAGGCTGATGTTGACGAAGCGGGTGGTATGAGTCAATGGCGTGGGCTGAAACTCGCGATGTCAGACAAGCGCACATATGTGCTTGCCCTTGCATACATGGGCATCACCGGTGCTGCTGGCTTTCAGAATTTTTTCCCAACACTCACCGGCACCTTGGGCTATAACCACGTTATCTCACTCTTGCTTGTCGCGCCGCCATATGTCTTCATGGTCTTCTATTCCCTCTTGCACAACTATTTATCCGACAAGCTGCAGAAACGGTTCATCTTCTGGATCTATCCGGTTCCAATCACTATTGTCGGATTCATCATCTTCATGACGACCTCATCCTTTGGGCCTCGTTACTTTTCGCTGTTCTTGATGAACTTCGTCTTCGCTATGAACGGCACATTATTTGGCTGGATTGCCAATGCAATCCCAAGACCACCGGCAAAGCGCGCCGCTTCGTATGCTTTTATCAATTCCGTCGCCAATTCGGCCAGTATCTGGACTCCGTATACGTACCGCTCCCAGGATAAGCCGCACTATCGTCTTGCACTGGGTGTGTGCATTGCGCTGCAGGCCCTGGCTTTTTTGATGGGCTTGATTCTATATCTTGACTTGCGGGCATCGAACAAGCGACTGGAGCGTCTGGAGAACGAAGACGTGACCCTGACCGAGAAGGAAATGCGGCGGTTGCAGAAGACGGCTGAAGTGGAGCGTATTGATATTGGGGCCGCAAGACGGCTACAGAAGGGATTCCGCTATGTTCTGTGATCAGGTCTATTGTGTCTTTGTCTTGGGCCTGAGTAGGCTATCGTAATCAGCATGAAATAGAATATTCAGTCACGGTGTGGAAACTGATAACATCTCGTATCAAATCGTAGTAAATAGGTGACCCTCATAATGGCAGCGGTTCGGGGCGAGAACCTTAACCCTAAAAGTGCCAATACTGGGATGTCATAACGATAACTTATGGGCCTGGAAGTCAAGAGCCAAATGCCTGAAGTTGAGTGAGCGAGTCTCTAGGCTCAGTTATTCGATGCTAAGAGTGATGCTCAAGTTTGGTGTGCGCGACAAATAAAGTCATGCCACTAGTTCGGTTGAATCCTGTTCCAGTAGGCCAGGTTCCACGCCCCAACGGTAGCTGGACCGGAGGGATCGTGGACTTTGCTTTGCAATTCTCAGCAATAAACGTGCCTCGAATCCCAAACGATTCAATTCGATCTTTACAGCGCGACCTGGGTAAAAAGAGACATGGTCATTGGCGATTGATGGCTCGCTTTGACCTTGTGTTCTCTCAGTTTTGGATGGTGGCGCCAATGCCATCGCTATACGGTGTTGAACCTTTATCTAGTGGGGAGCTTGCGGCTATTTTCCGGTCACTTCCCCCCCTTACGGCCACCTTCTTCCCATGGCGTCCGAGACTATCGTCATTTGGCCCATCAAGCGAAAATCTGGAACGGTTAGAAAGAAATGGAAAGTGAGAGACCAAAAATGGAAAGACATGGTCCGCTTCTCTCCGATGCGCAACGAGCCCGAGGTCCGTTATCGCGGAAAAAAAAAGGCTCACACACACACACAAACACACACACATCAACGGTCACTACACTTCGCAGTAGTTGACGTTGGGGCTAGGAAACTTTTTCCGCCCTTAGTTCTTTGGTCCCGTTAGTTGGACATATGATTGAGTACCGACGAGTCGTGCAGCACTAGGGACTGCAGCGATGCATTGGATAATTCACCGACCACTCATTTTCTCATTATTTTGTGCACTGTTGCACCGTCCGTCGACTAAGGGAAACCGTTGCGGGGCATGTGGTGATCAACCAACTGAGGCTAGCTGAAGCCTGCTCAACTGCCATTAAACTGGAAATGGAATAGACGCGTCAGGCCTTCCCCTCTGAAAAAGGGCCCAGATCATCTTTCCTGGGATGCCTTGATCGTGGAGCGATCACCTCCGAGATCTCTCATCTCATCGTGTCAATTCCTGCAGTGTCGTTCGTGGATTTCCCCAACAATGTCGTCAACATAACACAACCTCCACAGCCACAGAGTTCTCTATAACCGTATCCCTACGACGACTAGGGCTTAAGGCGCGGGGCGCGCCTGTGGCTGTTGGCCGCCATGTCGGACTCGGGCTACAGCGACGAACAGCCTAAGACAAAGAAGCCCCCCAGCCGGCAATCACGGTCATGTCGAGTTTGTCGCTTTCGCAAAGTCAAGGTATGTTATTCCAATGCATGTGTGGAACGAAAAGTGCATTTATTATTTGTGTTTTTGTTTGCGAAAAAGAAAGCGATATCCCACTTAGACGGTTGGATGTCATTCCATGCACTATAACAAACGCGATTATGACTTCGTCATTATCCATGCGCTTACTGACCGGACTTAGTGTGATCGAATCAAGCCATGTCACGCGTGTTGTGCCCACGGTCACCCGTCAAAGTGCGTGTACGATTCGGTACCCGGAGAGGAAGAAATACAGCCAATTTCACAAGCTGAGGAGATACGAAATCTGCGCAATGAGATCAAAGAGTTACGGACACGAATAAGTTCACAGGGTGCGATACTATATAGTCGTCCTTTTTAAAAACGGGGACGCACAGACATTAACTCGACCTATATTATAGGGGAACATGAATCTCGATCTCGGAAACTAGCGCAATTGGAGAACCTCTTCGATGCTATCCGTTCAGCTCCAGCCGACATTGTTGATGGCCTCGTTGGAAATATCCGTGCAGACCGATCAAAAGCACCCCCAGAATACAATGGTAAGTCAGCACAACCTTTTGCTCGCCTCCGGGAGTACAATGATTGTCCACGTTCAATGTCTGAAAAGTTTTATAGAGGAGACTCACTTGATAGCTGGTTCAGAAAAGAGACTTGTTATACGTTCTACTTCTCCATGGGGCTCTAATGGTGAAGACGAAGAATTCTCGTTTAATAAGTGGAACTCATCAATTGCTGGCGATTCGCACAGCATCAGCAGCAGCAGTAGCGGGAGCAGCAGCGCCAGTAGTATCAGTATTGACGAAGACTGGTGCGGCCCGCTTTCTCGGCTTAATTCATCAAAATCCATGATAGATGTATTCGTCCAACGGTTTGTTGATGCCTTCAGCCCAGAGGTCGATATCCACTCTGGGCGTGCAGGGGCCATCAGAGCGGCGGCCGATATTCGAATGTTCTCACCCATGATATCGAATGCCTTTGATGCTGTCTCACTTACTTTTTTTGGCCGAAGTACACAAGATCCTCGGGTTGAAGCTGCCGGCTTGAAACTGTATCCAAGAGTTTTGCGGTCATTGCAGGATGCCCTTTTAGATCCTGAACGGAGCCGGTCAGAAGCAACTCTCATAACAGTAACCTTATTACTAGCATTTGAGAGCATCGAACGAACATCTACTGAGGCTGTTGTTGCCCATGTGAAAGGGGCGGCCCGATTGATTCAGCACCGAGGGCCAGAGAACCATGTACATGGGGTTGAACACTTGTTTTTTTGCGAGCTTCGGCCTTACTGGGTAAGATTTTTATTCCATAAATATTCTAACACAAAAGAGATAAAGAATTTGCTAATTTGTATCCTCAGGTTGGTGTTGACATTGTTGAGCGCAAGCCGAGCTTTATGGCCGAAGAGGCATGGAAAACGGTTCCTTGGTCTGAAGGTACTTCATCAAAAGACTTGTTGCACTATTTGCTTGATCTTGTTGTTGAGATCCCCGGGCTCCTGGGACAACATGACGAACTTGTAGCTGCCCAGGGAACTCAACATCTCGGGAAGGGCGAACTTCGTGTAAAACAGGCAAAGCTATGGAGTTCGGTGGCAGAATTGACGTCCCAACTGCTGCAGTGGAAAATCGATTATGTCGACTGTCACCCGGGTGGTGCCCCGGTCGCGTCATCTGAACCGCAAGGCCCAGACCCTTTTCCCGTCTTCCGTTGCTACGACCTGCGTACCATGCAAATAATCGAACCACCGCCGCTTGTTTACCCTGATCTCAGGCTCGTACAAGCGATGTGCATTTACTGCTCCAACAGGCTCATACTATCGACGATCGACGATAGACCGGAAGGGGCTGTTACGATTGTGGAGAAGTACCAGCTGGCGTGTGATATTGGGCGTAGTCTCGAGTACTATATCCGCCGCGCGCCTGGGAACATGATTAACCGGCTTGCTTTCCCTGTACGGGTGGCATGGGAAGCATTCCCCGCTGGAGGTCCCGAGCGCGAGTTCATGGTTCAGGTGTTTGAACTCGTTGAAAAGCGCCACGCTCTGCGTTTATGGGGAAGCGCGATGCCCGAGCTGAGCGCTCATGTTCCTGGTTCTCCGCCTTAAATGGGAGAAGACCTTGTTCTCTCCATGATAATGATGATGACTATGACGATTTTTATGAGCTGATATGCGATGTGCCACGACTATTGCGAAGGCGATTCTAGTCATCTGGATATGACCGTTTAAAAGATATCAATTGTATGCCCTAAGACTCAAATGTAGCACTGTCTCGCATGTAACACTACTGTCGTTCATCGCAAGGATTTTACCACATGTCGATTACAGTCAATCGCCAACTCGGAAATTTTTTCAACTAGACTTTACAGGGCAACAAACAGCCCACCATTTGACAGGCTATGACAGCTGTCAATGCCGTCATGCGCTGCCACGGTGCCACCAAATGGCAAATATTGCATGTTCCTCAGATCTGTCCATCGACTCGGTCCCAGTAATCAGCCCGACTGCTTGCTGCGGGGCCTGCTAGCCCTTAGTTGCTCAATAGTCTCTCGTTGGCGCGTAGCCACAGCAGTTCGTCGCAATTTTCTTCCAGAGGCTGGCGCACAGGTCATTTTACAGGGCACGAATCACAGATGACGATGGACTTGGCGCCGGCGGACACCGGTTCTTGATTCCCCGATTTGCTTCATTATTATGTGGGTTGATCGAGCTGCGAAGCTTTCCGGACCTCGGGATCGCGTTCGCATGTTGATTGTTCGACCACTCCGGACCTTGTTTAATAAAAAAAAGCAAACATGAGCAAGTGAGCCTCGTGATATCGCAGTTCCGAAGTTAACTTCGTCGTCTCTCACCCCGGTGCGCGTCGCATGGAGTCTGGACAAGTCACAAAGAAACCTAGTCTCGAGCTAGCCTAGGCAATCGAATATGACCAGCGCTAAAATCTTAGTGTAAAGGGGCTTCGTCAAGAGCTGTTTTTCAAGATGACGCATCAAATTTCAATGATTATGTTTCTCTCCCCAACTCTCTTGTTGCTACGGAGTGCTTTTCTATAAAAGGGACATATAGTACCGTGTCGCTCGCTGGCTTTATTGCGTAAAGCTCTACGATCCATTGAACACTCCACATACTTTTTACTTGTACATTGATATCACCATAATCCTTCACAATCAAACTCGCCATGCGCTCGCTCCTCCTGTCTGCTGTCCTTGCAGCATCCACCACCAGGGCAGTTCTCGTGCCCGATCCGGCTAACGACTATTCGTGCACATCTACGCATAACCCCGTTGTGACACTACACGGACTGGGAGCGACCTTCTACGAAGACATCAACTTTCTCGGCGACTGGCTCAAGACGCAGGGCTTTTGCGTCTATCGCGCAACATACGGCTCATACCCTGATTTCCCTCTGGTGGGCGGATTTTTGCCCATCAACGAGAGCGCCATCGAAGTCGCCGATTTCATCGCCAACGTGAGCAGCAACATTCCCAACAAAAAGATTGATATTGTCGGACAATCGGAGGGTGCCTTTTTGTCATTATATGTGCCCAAATTCCAGCCGGGCATTTCGGATCTCGTGCAGCGAATAGTTAGCATTGCGCCACCCACTCGCGGGACAAATTTCGCAAATTTGATCACACTGGCACAAGATCTTGGGATTGACGGACTGGTTCAAACCGTTCTTAATACCTTTGGGTGCCGTGCCTGCAACGATCTGACTGGCGGTGGCTGGGCTGTTGAGCATCTCAATGACGGCACTCCCATTATCCAGCCAGGCAATTCGGCGACTATAATCATCTCCAAGTACGACGAGCTTGTAACGCCTACTTCGACCTCGCCGGTTAACGAAGCGAATGTGCGCAATGAATACATTCAGGACTATTGCGAGTTTGACCCTGTTGGACATATTGGTGAGGCGTATGATCTGAATGTGTGGAATCTGGTCAAGAATGCATTGGAAGATGTGACGGCACATAACTTCGCGTGCGTAGTTGGAAGTCCAGGGAAGTAAAAAGGGCCGAACAAAATAATAATACGATATGTTTTGTATAAATTATATTGACTAGAAAAACACCAGTAATCTTTTATTAATGCATTAGCCGAAGCAGACTTATTCTTATCTGCGCGGAACAGAGATGCGTTGTCGTACAAAATGTTCTAACTTACATCTCGCCTAAGCACAAAGCCCGACGTTTAGATCACGAAGTATTAATTATTTCCTCTATTTTATTTTCATGCTATCGAGTCATAGGGTTACGTCTGCTTCGTGAGGGCAGCAAGGCGGTGATGAGCGGCTGTACCCCACATCGCGCAATTGTTAAAGAAAGCTCTCCAACACCGATCAAGTTTTAGACAATCCAACGTTGATCTGGCGGAAATCTAACTTACGTATACTCTGGCCATGTCAATTGATTGTAGTCGCTATGGAGAGGGATGAATTGCGACTGAGTTGCAACTCATTATGGGTATGCTTTCGATTCGCACTTCGCAGGCCCCGAAGACTAACATACCACCAACTCGCGAACAGGACTCGGAGACAGCCAGCTTCTCGAGATGTGCTCTTCCATATGTGGCATCTATTCCTGTGTTGATAGTTGCCGTCATCGGACTTAAGTATCTCCTGAGCCATCCGTTTTTGTACCGATGGCGTCCAGCATGGACTCGATCATTCGTGGTAGAGGAGACCGAGCCCGTTGAATTTCCAACTGCTGCACCAAGGCATTCCATGGGAAAAGCCATCTTTCTTTTTGTGATAGCTTTAGCTGTGTTTGGCACTGGAGTTGCCCGCATTGTAACATCACCACTGTTCTTTGGCTTTATAGCGCTAACGATTGCTTGGGTAAGCTTTGTTTCTTGTTTGGGAGAGTAAAAATGAACCAACTGCTGACTATTCTGGCAGGGTCTCGCTGCAATTTTAATAGCAGTCAAGCGGCCGGTGGAAGCCCCAACTTCGCTGTTAGTCTATTATCTCTCAGCACTATTGGCTGAATTTCCCATTGCCAATGCCGGATTGGCCGAGGGTATGGTGGGACAGGTGGGACAGATTGCACATAGTGCAACCATTTGGGCAGTATTGATATCAATTATTGTCATTCTTGCTATGCCCACCCGAAATCCGTCTTTATCAAAAGAAGGAATTGGCATCGTCGGAGAAAAGCCATCGGATCGTTTGCGCAGCCCAGAAGATGACTTGCTTCTTTGGCAATATCTCACTATCTCGTGGATGTGGCCGCTTATTTCACTGGGACGCAAAAGAAAAATAAACGAAGATGATGTATGGCTATTGGGGTATGAGTTTCAGCATCGAAGACTCCACGAAAAGTTTCGTCAGCTGCAGGGATCGGTCTTGGGTCGCTTGCTGCAGGCAAATGGTGTTGATGTGTTCATTATTGGCAGTATTGCTATCTTGCAGATGATATGCAGTATGTAGTAAACCTTACAACTACAGGATACTGGGCTGATTCTAAACATAGACTTTTCAACACCGCTGCTTTTACAGCAACTTCTCAAAGTCATGTCAATTGAAAATGTTGACAAGAAGGTGGCTTTGACTTATGCGGCCATAATGCTGGCGCTTCGACTAGTTTTTGCCCAAACCCAGGTTCTGAATCTCTGGTATGGTCGAAGATGCTACGAGCGTAGTCGAGGAGAGATGGTGATGATGGTATACGAAAAAGCCCTATCTCGGAAAAATACATTTGGGCAAAAGATGCAGAGCAAGGAAGATGTGACCCAGGAGGATGAAGATACAGATGACAGTATGGATGAGCCTACTAAGAGAACTCGAAAGCTATGTGGAATGATCCCATGGCGAAGAAACAGACCCCAAAAGAAAGAGGTAAAAGAGACTGCATCTATGGGCAAAATTTTCAACCTGCTGCGCGGAGACGTATATGAAGTCGCCCAGCGTTTCTGGGAAATCGATACTCTCATCGATAAGCCGTTAGGTCTCGTGATCTCCATTGCCCTTGTTTGGAAATTATTCGGCCCATCGTGCTTTTTGGGTGTGTTGACAGTTATTATTGCTCAAGTCATCAATGGATTTATAACTAGAGCTCTCCTTCGTTGGGAACGAGTTCGTCGAGCTGCAACGGATGTACGGTTGCAAATCTCCTCACAATTCGTGGAGGCTCTTCGCCACCTTCGCTGGTATGGATGGCAAACCCATTGGCTGCGTCAAGTCATGGAGGCGCGTGACAAAGAGCTGAATCTCCGTATTATCACGAGTCTATGGAATATTGCCATCAGATTTGTCAACGTTTTTTCAAGCGGGGTTTTCCCAGTGGTCGCTCTATATGGATATACCATGTTAGCTGGACATCCGTTGAGTATCGAAATTATTTTCCCGGCACTGCAGCTGTTCACCATGCTGGAAGAACGACTTCGTGACATTCCCACGCTAATTACGACACTTATCAACGCCTCTATCGCCATGGGTAGAATTGAAGATTTCATGGCAGAGCCAGACAAAGAAACTGGAGAAGCAGACACGACGTCAGACTCAACTCCAATTAGATTAGATTCCTGCTCGTTCGCTTGGCCGGGAAAGCTGTCGCCTGTTCTATCTGATGTGACTCTCACAGCCAGTAAGGGATTGACAGTCATCTGCGGTGTTGTGGGAGCTGGCAAGACAGCGCTATTACAAGCCTTCCTTGGCGAGCTTGATAAACTTAAGGGAGAGTCTCATGTCCCGAATGAAATGGTCGGATACTGCGCGCAAACTCCTTGGCTACAAAGTATGAGTATTCGGGACAATATCATTTTCTCATCTCCCTACGATGAGCAACGCTATAAACGCGTGTTGGATGCCTGTGCACTGGTTCCTGATCTGGCCAACTTTGCACATGGTGACTTGTCTTTTATAGGGTAAGTAAACACCTCTGATTTTTCTCCGAATGTTTCAAAATGCTAACAGGTTTGAAGAGAAAATGGCATTGGTCTTTCAGGTGGCCAGAAGGCAAGAGTGGCCCTTGCAAGGGCGGTTTACAGTACAGCTAGAATTTTGTTCCTCGATGATCCGTTATCAGCACTCGACCACAACACTGCCGAATTTATCGTGCGCAAATGTTTCCTGGGCCCGCTGATGCAAGATCGCATTGTGGTTCTTGTTACACATCGCACGTCTTTGGTGCAGCCATATGCAGACCAAGTTGTTGAACTTGTAGATGGTCATGTCAAGTGCTATGACAAACAAGCGATGTCGTCAATTCGTGTCGCCGATGATGAATCTCAAATAGACGAGACGGCCCATGAAAATGCCGAGGAAGAGGTTTCTTCGGCAGTGCCAGACAAATTCATTGAAGAGGAGCATAGGGCCGACTGGGGTGTTCAAACTCGTGTGTACTGGTCTTACATCAAGGCGGGGAAGCTCAAGTGGTGGAGCATCCTTGTCACAGTCCTCGCAATCTATCGTCTTACAGCTGTGGTGCAATCGTGGTTTCTCAAGGAATGGGGCGAAGCATACAATGGGTCCCTGGTCATGGTTGCGTATACGAGTATAAGAAAGCAAATGTCGGAGCACTGGATGAACATGCCGGTGGCAGCAGTGAATTTCAACCACAACAGTTCGAACACTCAAAATTGGCCGTTTGATCAACTGCACATGCCTCATCCCGCAGAAAACGTTCGTCCCTGGCTAGCTCTATATCTCGGCATAGCTACATTTCAAGCCCTGGCTATGCTCGCTGCTCAGTTACTGATGCTGGTGATTATTTATTGCGCGGGAAAAACAATGTTCGAGCAGGTCATGGAGCGTGTCAGCCTTGCTACATTTAGATTCTTTGATGTCACCCCAGTTGGACGACTCATGAACCGCTTGACCTCAGACATTGGCGCAGTGGATGGAAATATCAGCAATCAATTCCAGGTGATTGCTTTTCAGATTATCACCTGGACATCCGCCATCGTTGTGATTGCGTCGGTGACACCAACATTTTTAGTGTTTGCCCTTTTTCTGACCAGCGCGTTTGTTATGATTTTTTTGCGATTCCTACCGCTTTCACAAAGTCTTAGACGTTTAGAAATGGTCTCTTTGAGTCCGTTGCTGTCCAATTTTGGCGAACTTCTGCATGGATTAACCACTGTTCGCGCGTTCCATGCCGAAGTCCGGTTTCAAAACCGGGTTATCCAGGTGGTGGACAAATTTCAAGGAATGGACCATTTCTACTGGTCTTTACAAAGCTGGCTGATGTACCGATTTGAGGCGTTGTCGGGGCTCTCTACGTTCTGTCTCACTGCATTAGCATTGTATACCAACATATCAGCGGGCCTAGTTGCTTTCATGCTTGTCTCAGCCAGCTCTTTCGTCGACTCGACGCACGCTCTGTGCAAGTATTACGGCCAACTGCAAATGGACTTTGTCTCTGTTGAGCGTGTGGACGAGCTTCGACATATTGAGGTTGAGCCAGAGGGCGAAATAGATCCACCTGCATATTGGCCGCGCTTCGGCACCCCCATCATCTTTGACGATGTCACTATTCGCTACGCACCCCACCTAGAGCCCTCGTTGTCCAAAGTATCCGTGGAGATTCCTGGCGGATCTACTGCTGCGGTGATCGGCCGCACTGGCAGCGGGAAATCAACGTTGGCACTCAGTCTTTTGGGCGTGATACGACCAGAATGTGGTGAAATCCTCATTGACAACATTGATATATCCAAAGTCAGCAAACAAGCGCTCCGAACACGCATAACATTTGTGGCGCAAGACCCTATTTTGTTTCCTGGAAGTATCAGATTGAATCTCGACCCTACAAACGAGTACTCGGACCGTGAATGCGCAGACGCACTGGAACGGATCTGCGCTCGTCACGGCTGGGATCTGGATTTCCATATTGAGGCTGGTGGGCGAAATCTTAGCCAAGGCCAACGCCAATTAATTGGGCTGACTCGTGCGGCGCTACGGCGGAGTCCGATTGTTATTCTTGACGAAGCGACTGCGTCGATTGATCATGAGACATCGCTAGAGATTCAAAAAATTATAAGAGAAGAAATGAAAGAGAGCACGGTGATAACAATAGCGCACCGACTGGAAGCGATCAACGATGCAGATTACTATGTCGTGCTAGACCACGGCAAAGTAGAAAGACAGGGGCAGGTTGAGTAGATTTCCAAATTTTTAGAAAGGTGGACTGCAGACATTCCAATGACTTGTGTTATATAAGATTGGAAATACTCGCGATCACAAACATTTCTAGTATCAATGGTGAATGAAAGTACTTAGACAAGTGTTAGATACGCGTTTTATGTAGAAATCAATCAATTGCTTAGTTAAAGGCTAGAGTTAGGGTTAGACTCACTTGCTTGCCTCAAAAATGCATAGCGCACGTGGTGCAAGCTGTTCGTTTGGAGCCAACGCATCTGCCCACCGATTCACTTAATGGTATGTGGCACCAATCACAGAGTCGAAATCTGGGGGAACGTAAATAGTAAATACTTTTTTAATGGCCAGCGTCAAAACAAACGAGCAAACTAAAATGTATAGCACTACTATCGAAGTAATTGATCACCGGAATTCTTGTGGGACTGGGTTGCATTCTGAGTTGAACCTTACTCAGGTATGGGGATATCAATTGATAGCATGACTCGGTCACTTGAAAGTTAAATTTGAAGATTATAAAAGACAAACTTAGGATAAAAAAGCGGCTCGTATGATCTTAATAATATTGTCATCCAAGTTAGGAAGCTAAAAAGATAGTAGTAGGTTTCGGGCCCTCGACCACAAGCCATTTCAGTATGCTCATTGCCCGCAATAATGAGGCAGAAGGATCACCCCAACTTGATTTTAGGCTAGATACTAAGATGCTATTTTCAGTCCGGTGGTCCCGGCCGCGCAATGTTTGCCTCTATCTCTGCTAGTGTCGACTGGTGTGGCACTGGTGGACGGGACCTTGGTACTACTAGTAGTCTCGGTTGGTAAAGGAGCGCTCCCCAAATCCTGATCTCATTTGCTTCTATTTAGACTGTTTCGAGCATTACCAGTCTTAATAAATAAGCAGATAAACCAGAACAAACAGGTCTAACACAAGGTCTAACACAAGGACAAGAAAGAAAAAAAAAAGAAACAGATTGTCCAGCCATCATGCCTATGATTCGCGTATTACTCCCCTCTCCATCCACCGCAAATATTTCATTGACAATGAACGTGGTTTTTTCTTTCTCTCTTGAGATCAGTATGGAGAACCATGTTGGATAGAGATTCCCGTCACCAACGCGCCTCGCGCCATCCAATTCTATCGCACTGTCTTCGAGTGGACTATTGACGACAAAGGCTACGACAAGCAAGTGGATGGGATCGAGCGCACGTATTTTTTCAGTAAGGGTAACCTTCACGGCAGTTTTATGCTCGTTCCCGAAGACCAATTCGTGGACATTGGTGCCATCTGCGCGCCAAAGGATGCCGAAGATGGTAATGCGAAAAAACCGCTCTGGAGCGTAGTGAACTCTCTTGCCGTCGAGGATATGGATGAAACGTTGGAAAAAGTCGTTCAGAGTGGGGGGAAGGTCTTCCAGTGAGTGTACCTTTTTTTATTTACTTTATTCCTTCAAATTTGGTCCTTTTTGATGAGCCATTCTTGCTTATTGACCGAATCCCAGCGAAAAATCCCTCCTTGGCAGAGAAATGGGGTCAATCTCCAGAATAATCGATACGGAAGGAAATATTTTTGCACTGTTTTCAATGGAACTCTGGGATTGAGCTTGTGGAGCTTTGTTAGTTTTTGTGTCTTCGTCGCTCCCATGTGATTGATACCCCTGGCTATGGATGGACGGACTACGGATAATTTCAGCTTTGTGATAGCGTTTCTAATGTGGCATTTATATGGTTAAAGCATAGGGCTTATAAATTGATTTATTTGAGATACCAGGAGCTTCAATGATGTCTCTGAGCTCATTCCCGAATTCGATATGGCAATGCCGAGATACGTTGGAAAAGGCACCATCGAGGACAAGAAACAGACTGGAAGCAGCCCTGAGAACCAAACGTTCCAAGAGCTTAATGTTTAAGTCATCTTCAAAATTTCTATTTTATGGCAGGGTTGGAACTGCATATGTAAGTTGTCGAAGAGCGGTGTCCATAAGACTTTGATATTGAAGAGTGTCGACAAGTAAGCAAGGTTCTCGCAAAAGCGGCGTGGAATGCAATCTACATTTCGCACACGTAGAAGGCTTAACATTTCTACACAAGGAATTTGGATACAGTTCTGTTCTGGGTTTAGAGATATTCTACTTTTAGATCGAGCCCGATCACCAAGCCATTAACCATCGATCCAGCGGCGATTGCGCGATCTGGATCGCACTTCGGAGTCCCGCATTTGGCCGAGCCCGCGCCCCTTTTGCGTTCTTCAGTGTTGTCGACAAAAGTACACTCATGTTCATAATCATTGTGTCGGCCTCTCGCCATCGCCTCGTTTTTCTAGCCACACCGAACGTGTGACAATGGCAGCAGGCTCTCGCGATGCGGGGGCGCCCAAGAGGGGTACGTGGTCTTCTTTTCTTTTTTCTTCGGTCTTATCAGCTTATCTATCGCCCGCCGAGTTTCTGCAACTCCAATTGCCCCCGCGATATTATCGACATTTTTATTAAGAAAACTAACTTGCCAGCAGTGTGGGCCAGCTTGATCACGAACCTCAGTTATCTCCCTGGAATCCTTACTCTCGCCTACTCTATCCAGAAAGTAGGCAGCCAATACCCGCTCGTCGCCCTCTATACCGATGCCCTGCCCGCCACCGCGCTCGCTGCCCTTGAAGCGCGCGGAATCACAACTCGAAGAGTGCCTCATCTATCGCCCTCGAGTGGCAAGCGCTATGCCGATGACCCACGTTTCAATGATACCTGGACAAAGCTTGTCGCTTTCAGCCTGGTCGAGTTTGACCGGGTGGTGCTGCTGGACAGCGACATGATTGTGCGCAAACCGTTTGACGAGCTGATGGCCTTGGAACTCGATGCGCCAGACAATACATCGGGACACAGAGTCTTTGCTTCGACCCATGCATGCGCGTGCAATCCCTTGAAGAAAAGGCACTACCCGAAAACCTGGTATGTTGGATCTTCAAGTCTGCTGAAGTCATGTGGCGCTTTCGTTAACTCACGTCACTTTTTAGGATACCAGAAAACTGCGCATTCACAAGCCAGCACTCTTCTCCAGAAGACGCCCAGGTCTCCGCCGCGCCACCATCCTACGGCGTTGGCATGCTCAATTCCGGACTCCTCGTGATTAATCCTTCCACCGACGCCTTCACCCTCATCGTTCAGGCAATCAACAACCCGGAAATCACGGACAAACACGACTTTCCCGACCAGGGTTTGCTGTCAGAAGTCTTCGAGGGCCGCTGGGTTCCTTTGCCATATGTCTACAATGCCCTCAAGACACTTCGGTGGCGGACCGTGCATGACGCCATCTGGAGGGATGACGAGGTCAAAATTGTGCATTATATTTTTGCCAAGAAACCTTGGTCCAGCAGGACGCTGGAGGAGAAAGACGTCGAAGAAGAGTGGGAGGCCAGCGACAAAGTACTACATGAATGGTGGTGGCAACTCAATGATGAGCGGAAAAAGATTGAAAAGGAACAAGGTGTTGTCGATGGATTATAGTGTATAGCTTATTATCGACTATAAGAAGTGTGATACCACAGGGTGGATTTTTGATTGCGATGGGTCGTAGCGATTGACTGCTTTATAGATTGCGTGGTGAGGTGAGTACATAGTACATGATTTTGTACTTACGTTTAGTGCCGGCCTTTTCATTGTTCATATTCGACTACCTTATGCTTGATATTAAATAGAAGTACATGAGTGAGCTGTCAATTCCAGAAAGGAATCGACTGACTCGGATATTGCATATGAAACATCAAAATTCCAGCAGGCTTTTGCAACATTTGAAGATAGTACATGGGAATATTTTTGTATTTTCAGACGTAGTTGATAAAATTTTTCTAACAATCTACCACGTGCAGATTTGAATGAAAACCTTTTGTCAAACTCTTGTACGTCCTACGTCAATATATCCAGATGTCGGGATGTCACTGTGGCTGGACTGCTGGCAGTCATTAAGCAAAGACCAATGCGACATTGACTAAGGACTATCAGCCACTGATGACATCAATAAAATTGAAGGCGCAGAACTGTCGCCGCTCAACCAAGTGCACTTACTTGCATACTGGGGTGGCGCAAGCCCGTCCGGTCACTACAACGTAACAACAGTACCAGTTGACCTAGTGTGGCGCGCCGCACCCTGATAACTTGCATGAACGTGGCAAAAGAAAAAAAAAATGAAATATCTACTCGTAATTATTAATAAAACATTGAAAACAAAAAAAAGAAAAAGTAAAGAAATCTTCTGCTTGTTTTGCTGTGTCCAAGTTCAAGTCCTAAGCGCCGTGTTTGATGCTATCTTTAACACGGACCACCCATTCGCTGCCAGCGAATTCTTCACGGAAACTCGGCGCCAACATGAAACAAACTATTGTCAGAATCTGAGACATTTCAATTTTATCTCTGAATGCAGGTACGTACTTTTCTTTCATTTGCCGAATTAAAAAGAATGCCGGCAAAATCGGTTGTATTTTTTCAATAGTCCATGTTGTCGGTGTAGTTCTTGCTCGTATAGCCTGCACCCGCACATGTAGATCTACGTATCTATATTCAGCGACGTACCAGCCACTTAAGCTTTTTCTCTGTGCCAATAACAAAAGCGCGCCACCACAACCGCCACTGAATCTTATCCGTTATGCACATCGCATTGGCAACTGCGTCGGTTGCCGATGTGTTAAGATCAAGTATACCGCATCTGTCAATGCTAGCCTGGTAGGGCTAGCTCACCATGGCATTCGAAGATGGGCTAAAATGATCCTTGTTAAGATTATAGGAACATTGAAGTATATTTAGCCAGTCATTTTTAGCTTTTATTTCCCATAGCATGTGTACATAACCCAGGGCATGTGGTGACTCACAAGTAGGCCCTATTTTGATCAATGTTTTATAAAACCGAGAAATTTTTTCATCGATTCAGAACAACTGCCAGCTAACTAGTGTATGCATCCCTATGACTCAGACCCAATGTTATTCCATCGTATGGTTGAGACGTCTACTGCACCCGTGAACTAGTGATCGACAAGGGCTAGATTCAATGAGGTCTCTACTTAGCTACCCAAATCCTAGAAAATCAGAGCTACTTACCGTCAAACAGACCAGGCAGTATGTACGGGAATAGCCTCCAATGATATCCGGATCTTCTCGAGGATATGGATCCGGCACTATTATTCGCTGCGGGAAGAACCGCACTAATGCATTAGTGCACGGGTTTCTAAAGAAGTTTAAAGGAGTCTATTGGCTGATAGCTGCTCTTAGCTGTTTTAAAGTGGGTTTGTGTGGATCTTACCCGGATGTCGACCCACACGGGGTGCTAGACGGCGGGTTCCCATTGGGTAGTGGTCAGTGTTTCAAACATGCACACATCCCCACCGGGCCATTGGTCGGCGGCAAGCAGTGCAGAAACAACGCGCAAGGTCGATGCTTTAGTATGAGAGCTGTTGTTTGTCTTGATTGACTGTCAGTCTGATACGGAGTCGCTATCTGGAGACGTTTGTTTCGAAATTGGTGCCTAAAAATCCTGCTGCAAGCGGTTCTTGCCGTTCGGGAGTTATTGCCGCGTTGTTGATTGAATGGTCAGTCAACTACTTTACAAAGCGAACTTGGTTTGTTATAATTGAACTATTGGCCAAGAGCCGAGGGCATTCGAAACAATTTCTGCCTGCTAAATTAAGGCAAATTTTGTGGACGCAGAGCCACTGCTTACAGGACGACTGCGTGAAACAATGGACCACGCCAATGTCTAGGAGCAATATCGGCTACCAAGATCGGTGTCCGGAAATAGCTGGACTACACCAACAATAGCTTTATGTGGTATTTGCTACACAGTTATTTGAATTTGTTATTTATAGAGAAGTTCCTGTTCTTTGCTGTCTAGATGCGACCTTGCTATAGAAACAAGGCGTCTGCGCGCGCTGATTGGACAAGTGTAGCCGCCGTGTTCTAAGTATAACCAGCGACGAACGTTTTCCCCACTCACTCACGATCTCTCTTCTCTTCCAGGTCCAGCCAGCGCATGCTGCAAGCATACGCAACGCTAATGCACCAGGCTAATCAACCGCCGAGCTAGCAAGATGGCGCTGTTTCAACTTGATCGCGGTGGATCTGCAACTATAGGTTGGACGACGTCCAATGCAGCCTATGCGCCGACCAAGGCCCAGCCAGAGATGATCCGTGATGCCCTTCTCATGCTGTTCTTATAATACACACTACGCGCCCTGATGAACTGATCATCTCCACTCATACTTCCTTTTTTTTCAGTTGCGATCGCGAGCTTTTGTCTTTTTTTCCCATCGTTTACTCTTTCACGCCTTGCAATAGGCTACTTTCGTTCAAAAATCGGCGCCTCGAGGGTGACTGTCGTTACATTCCTCTGCGAACCCCCAATTTGAATCTCTGGGGCTCTTTTGTGTTATTCAATCGTTATATAGTCTGCAATACCCTCTGATCATTTTTGACAACAGCATCAACCACAACAAGCATCATTTACAATGAGGGCATCTTTCCTTCTCACGCTCCTGGCGAGCGGCTCTGCTTTGGGTGGTGTTGTTCAAAAGCGTCACAAGCCTTCGACCACTCCTTGTGCTACCTGTACTGGTAGTGCTTCTGCTGTCCCTAGCGTTACTCTTCCTAGCATTGCTATCATCACTGCTCCGAGCATCAGCGTTGGTTCGACCACCATCCCAAGTGTCACTACACTTCTTACCCCTACTCCCCCGGAAGTTGTCGTCACAAAGACATCCACCTACACCACCACGACCTGCCCGGGTAAGCAGCTTTACCATTCGTCTACCAGAGACATCTGAAGTATACTAATCTTTTCTTAGTCCACACAACTACCTACGTCTCTGGTACCAACACTATTACCCAACCAATCACGGGTACTAGCACTATCGTTGTGACTGCAACTGTTACCTGCACAAAGGAAGTCTGCAAACCTCACACTCCTTCTGCAACCAGCGTTCCCGTCTCTCCCTCTGCTCCTTCATCTCCTGTTTTGCCAACTTCTGTGGCTCCCGCCTCCGTCACTCCCTCGTCGGTTCCTGCTGTTGGACCTACTACCGCGCCAGAGGTCATTGTCACTAAGACCAGCACCTATACGACCACTACTTGCCCTGGTAAGTTAAAGAAATCGCCTCAGAATAACCAATTTACTAATTGAAAAAGTCCACACCACCACTTTCACTTCAGGAACCAACACTATTACTCAGCCAATCACTGATACCAGCACGATTGTGGTGACTGCGACAGTAACTTGCACAAAGGAAGTTTGCCAACCTCATACTCCTTCTGCAACTAGTGTTACAGTTACCCCTCCTGTTCCTCCCACTTCTGTTGAGCCCACGTCGGTAGCTCCAACCCCGGTGTCTCCCACATCAGTGGCTCCCACATCGGTTTCTCCTCCATCTTCTGTTGGTCCAACTTCGGTACCTGCTCCTAACGTATCTTCGTCTGCTCCAATTGTACCCTCTATCACACCTTCGGTGCCAACTCCTGGAGGACCCACGACCACTCCAGAGGTTATTATTACCAAGACCTCAACTTATACTACTACTACCTGCCCTGGTACGTGCAGTCCGCTACTTTCAGAAAATCTGGTGCTAATACTGAACAGTCCATACTACAACCTTCGTTTCTGGAACACAAACGATCACTCAGCCAATTACTGGAACTAGCACCATTGTTGTTACCGCGACAGTAACCTGCACCAAGGAGGTTTGCCAGCCACACACTGCTTCGCCTACCAGCGTTCCTGGTCCCAGCTCGACCGCTCCAGAGTCGGTCCCTCCTACCTCGGTTGCACCTACTACTGTTCTTCCTACTTCTGTTCTTGCAACAACGGGTCCTGCTCCCACAACGGCTCCTGATGAAGCCACAACTACACCGGAGGTCATTATTACAAAGACATCTACCTACACAACTACAACATGCCCAGGTAAGCTGGCTTAATTACGAAAATTGACCTTGTCTAATCTTTGAAATAGTTCATACCACCACTTTTGTATCTGGCACAGATACTATCACGAAGCCGGTCACTGGAACTAGTACTATTGTAGTGACGGACACTGTGACTTGCACCAAGGATGTCTGCCAACCGCATACAACTACCGTTCCGGCCGAGACGGTTACCGATACACCCAGCCCAGTGACGAGCGTTGCAGCTACAACTGCCCCCGGAACTGCTCCAGCCCCTGGTACAACTGTTATACCAACTGCACCCAACACGGAGACTATTCCTGCTCCTGGTACAACTGTTGTCCCAACTGCACCCAATACTGAGACTGCTCCTGCCCCTGCCACAGAAACAGTGACGCCAAGCGTACCAAACACTCAGACAAGCCCAGCTGCTCCTCCACCGAACACTGGTGTTTCTCCAACTACAATTGTGTCCCAATCCCTTCCTCCAGCTGAGACTACTGTCACACCCCCAGAGAGTGTTATCACAAAAACAACCACACGTACTACGACTACTTGCCCGGGTAAGCTTCTCTACTCCATTTTTTAGATTGTCAGAACTAACATAAACACAGTTGGCACCACCACTTTTGTTTCGGGCACCCAAACCATTACCAAGCCTACGACCGGTACCAGCACCATTGTGGTAACCGACACTGTGACCTGCACCAAGGATGTATGCCACCCGCATACGGTTCCAGCAACCACCGTGGTGGCTCCAACTACTGTCCCTAGTCCAGTCGTGGTGACTCACACCTTCACTACCGTTACTTGTCCTGGTATGTTTCCTGCTGTATTCAAAAGTAAAGAAGTGTCTTCTAACAGCACAATAGTGTCTCATTCTACCTCTGTCAGCGGAACCTCGACTATTATCATCCCAATCACCGGGACTAGCACGATCACGATCACTCATGTAGCCACTTCTACCCATACCGCTGGAATTACAGTCGTTCCACCACCTATTGAAACAACCGTTGTCTCCCCGGCAGCTCCTACGACAGTGATTCCCCCGCCAATCGAGACTACAGTGATTTCCTCTGCTGGTGCCACAACTGTGATCCCTCCCGCTGAAACAACTGTCATTTCACCACCCGGACACACGACTATTATCTCTATTGTTGGTGCTACGACTGTGGTATCTCCAGTTGGTACCACTATCGCCCCTGCCCCTACCGCTACTGTGTCTCCACCTCGCCCGGGAAAGCCATGGGGCACGCCTTCTCCTTCATTCAGGCCTTCCCCTTCATCTAGCGTTGTCATTCCGGGTTCGACAACATCACCAAGCACACCTCTATTTACCGGCGCTGCTTCGTCTGTCAGAATCGGTCACCCTGGGTTGATGGCCGGTGTCATTGCCATTGCCGCTTTGCTCTGACCAACCCGTCAACTATAAATACGTGAAACAACTCTTTCCTTTCTTGTTTATCATCTAGCATGTGTACCAATACTTTTCTAGCATCGTCTTTGCTCATCTATAATGTCCAAGACTACTAGCAGACGCCATTTTTCTTTACATAATTGTTTCCAATGCCCCTTTTCAGATTGTTGATTTTCATGCTGGTTAAATCATAATACGCAGATGTCATGTTCACTGGTGAATAATGTCCTGTGATGCCTTTTTGTTGATTTAGACTATGTCTAGCCCGTCTTTGAATTTGCATTTGCATTTGCATTTCCTTTCTTGGTTTTGGTGTTTTTCGTTCAAAAATTCTTTATACAAATAATTGGCTAGAGTTTTGACTACCATTTATCTTTTAAAAACATAAGATAATTAAGAATTACCATGCTACTAATAAACTGTTCAATGTTGTCGATTTTTTCCATTATTTTTTTTATTTATTCTCAGAAAGGTAACAAGATGTCACTCTTTTATTCAAGTAGAATACGTGTGTATGTTGAAAAGTAGTTCGGATGGCAAGTAGCAAAATTCTTTGTTGTATATTGAAAATTGCCTAATTTAACATGATAAAAGGTATGAAAAACATGTTTAATATGGTCAAAATGGCCAGTGTGGTTTAACGAAGTCAATGGCAGTTGTTGCCACATGCATGGAAGATATAAACTGTACAAGAAAGTCATCCACACTATTCAAACACTCATTTCAATGGAAAGTAACTAAGAAGAAGAAAGTCCCACAACTTCATAGTTCCAGTTGCAAATCGATGAGTTTGAGCTTTGAGCAAGCACATCTTTGGTACCCGTTGCCGAAGCCACAGTGTTGCCGTTTTGTACCACAGAGATGGACTGTCCACCACCTGCCTGGAGCCCAGGTACGGACTGATAGTTCAGTCCGGCGACGCCAGTGAAGTTTCCAATCAACTGGCTGTTGCTGTACACCTCGATGCTGTATCCATCCGATGGCAAGACGACCGCGAAGTTAACCGCATCCTGTCCCTGCTGATAGTTTTGGAGGCTGCTCGAGCAGTCTGCGCTAACTAAAAGAGGTCTATACCACAGCGATCCTACGGGGCTGGTACCATCGGGCTTGATTTGAGAGATTTTGGTGGCGTTGTTCTTGAAAGCGGTGATAAAAGGGCGAATCACCTGCTGCCAGCCAGTATGATCGTAGCCAGTTGTGTAGGCGTCCTCGCCCGTGCCGGCAATCTGCTCGGGCCAGAAATCGCCCACATAGTGGGACTCGCCAGCGTCGTTCCAGGTGATCACTTCAACAAAGTCGGGCTGCAGAGCCAGGATTTGCTCCATACGTTCGGGCAAATTGGTTTCGCCTGCGCGGTACCAGTCATTGCCGGACAACCACTTGAATTGAAAGGTTGATAGAGCTTTCTATATTGTAAGTATTTGACTCATCATAGCGAAAGAAGACATCGTATCCCGAGGGCATAAGGAGGTAACTTACGCATCATATAAACCTTTCCTGCAGCATGGGCGTCTTGGATCAAAGTAGCATCCACACTGTCACTCACGTTGGAGATGGTCGAGCCGGTACCTGGCCAAGCAACTTCCCAGCTGAGTGCACCATCGACAACGGTATACTCGTCGAAGAATCCGGTGGGATACCCAGACCAATTATCGAAGTCAGGGATGAAAAATGGGGTCACCCCTTGGGACACAAGTGGCTGTTTGAACGAGGTGTCCCAGTCTGAGTTACTGGTGGTACCACCTGAATAGGTACTCACCCACGGCCGGCCGTCAGACGTGGTGTAGTACTGAGAGTGGTTGCTATACTGCAGCAGAAAGTCTGGAAGTGTGGTCAAGTCGAGGCCCCAACTCATGTCAAAGGAGATAAACATCTTGAAATTGGTTCCCTCGGCAGCATCAAGTAGCCAACCAATTGCATCGGTGTTCCAGGTATCTCCGCTGCTGGTCGTGTGAGTGTTGAGAGCAAAGCCGTCGAAGCCGGCGGCGATTGCGTCGTTCACGTCTTTAGTAGCCTCATCTTGTACCATGCTACCAACCTGTAGAAATTAGTAAAATCTCAACGCAGTTTATAAATTGAGGTTTATCTCCTTACCATGTAGTGAGCAAAGACGGCCTTACTGGCCGAGCGGCCAGTTAGGGCTAACAAAGGCAAGATCAAAGCACGAATCATGATTGAATGTTATGTGACTTATTCGGAGAACCTTTGATGCAAGGCTAGGAATTCATCCAGCTTATATACAAACTGGAGTTGCTGAAATGATGATCTTTTCTGCGTCTCAGTCTTTTGTCTCTTTGGGGACAATAAAGCGAGTAACAATAAACGTTGCATTTGCATTTTATGATGACGCCCCCTATGCTATAATGCCTGTCATTTCCCAGTTTGCATTTAAGCTAGCTTCAACCAAGTTCTTTATCGCTTTAATTTTCGTCGAGTCTGTCTGACTTGGCTTTTACGCCGCACCTTTTCACCCCGCAACGTGATGATTGTCAAACACGCACCGGCAATTGTGCAAAAAGACCCCCAAAGATTCGTCGGCTGACTTATGAGACTGGCTACATGGTTTAATAGTATCAATTAAGCATCGCGCTAGGTGCTCTGCCGGCAGCTTTAAGCCTTGGGAATTCCCGGATGCGACGCTGATATTAAGGGGCTGCTTGCCCATATTTGGTAAAGCTTACGTGTCAGGACGCTTTCGGTTGAATAGTGCGAAACAATTTCAGCGAAGAATAATGGCGAAGCTTCCAAGGTGCTTACAGAGGCCAATTGCTTAGGAGCATCAGCGAATTATTTGTTGGGTGGGTTATGCCCATCTTCCGGCGAAAACTGCATGTCATCTCATCGACTGATTCTTTGTGACGCCGCCGACGCGCGTACCCTCGTGTGTCCGTGGTGCAATTTTCCAATTGGCTACATTTCTTTGTATATCATTCTTTAATTACTTTAAGTGTTCCTGCGGGTCAAATCATCCGCAGATCATTTGTCATGTCATCTCGTGGCGTTACTCCAGGCAACTTAGATGGTCCTACAGAACAGGTGTATGCATCCGGACATACGACGAATAGAAGTCTGAAGTGCAGTTTCATGAGATTTGCTGTTTAACATGCAGGTTAAAAACCCATCAATGTGTGTCATTGCGATTGGAGTGGTGGCATACTCGTGTTACGCTCATATGCCAAGCGTGAAGTTTGTATGGCGTGGTAGACATAGAGGCTGGAGCACAACCACACGATCATACTTTGTTTATGCAGACATGTATGCCTGTGTCTTTTTTTCTCTCATCATTTTAAATCTTGGCGAGCAGGCTGTTTGTCTATTCGATCATGGTTTCTGACTCGGTGAAGTGATTTGTAAAGGAAGCCCCATCGCGTGACTATGAGTATCAGGTGACCACATTTTGGCGATTATTTCAGATGGTTCTTTCCTCAATGAGGCATTCTTTCAAAAATAGCTTTACTAAAATAGAAATTATTCGAAGGAGTAACGTATTCTGCGTTTCCGGCCGAATCGACCTTCTACTACTAGCATCCAGAGGCATTCCCATTGCATTGCAGAACCCCCAAATTGGCGTAACAACTAATTAGTACAAACCAAACAAGCTAAGTTGCAAAATGACGTAGGAAACCAGGAATTTCAAGCTCATTAAACCGGAAGTTGCTTAATAATAAGCTATTGTACGTACGTAGTTACCGACGCCCTTTTGCTACAGTAGCCCCGCTTTAGGCTCTCCTCTCACAAAGCATTCGGACGCTTTCAAGAACGACTTTTTACTGGGTTTATTTCGTTATGTGAAGTTCTTTCCTATCTATCATAATTAAACTTCGTTTATTAGTAGGAAATGTATGTCTGAACTTGTATGCAACTCGCAATATCATTGATTGATCAGCAGTGACGCGCGGAGTTGCGTTATTCCGCCTTGGGGCTTGTTAAATATCAATTTGATATTCCCTGGAAAGAGAGCAGTTTGCACTTCAAAAATTGGAAGAATGGCAACGACTCTATCTTCCGTCTTGCCCAGTCACGGTCTCAAGGAATTTTCAATTAGCACCGAGTCCGGGTCGACAGTCGCTGGACATTCTCGAGGCATTGATGGTGGCTCCATCAGCTCTAAGTCGCCTATCCTAGTTCTCCTACACGGATATCCAGAGACGTAAGATTCACTTAATTATCAATATATAATCGTAATTTTTGACAAATATGTAGGAATTTCATGTAAGTAAAAAATGACCGCATTTAAAATTCCCAAAGATGGAGATTAATTTGAATAATCGATACCCAGGTGGCGCCATGTACGTTGCAAATTTGAACTTTTGCTAAATTTTATGATACTGAACAATACCGGCGCAGATAATTCGACTCTTACCCAAGTCTATCCCTATTTTCGCACCAGACCTACCTGGATATGGATTGTCTAGCCCTGTAACTGGCGACACATCAGCATCGCATACCAAACGTGCAATCGGAAATGCCATTCTTGCTGCTTTGTCCCGGCTTTTAGAAAAATATGTTAACAGCGACACTAAATCCCCAAAGCCTATCCTCCTGGTTGGCCACGACCGTGGTGCTCGAGTCGCTCATCACCTGGCCATCGACGCTCCTCTTTATGCAGACAAGTTCATTCTATTAGGTACCAGTGTTCTCGATATTGTACCGACTACTATCCAATGGCAAGGAATGGCCAACCCTTCTGAAGGAAAAGGTTTCTTCCACTGGCCGTTATTTGCAAACGTGGATTTGGCCACGGAAATGATACAAGCCCTTGGTGGTGACATTTTCCTACGTCGGATGTTTGATCGCTGGCGTGGCACGCTGTCACCAGAGTGCGAGCAAAAACTTGGGCAAGACGGGGCTTATAAAGTCTACGAAGCAGCCTTCAGACCCGAGAGTGTGATTCGCGCCAGTTGTCTGGACTACGCTGCTGGCTCGAAAGAGGATATCGATGAGCAAAAGGCCGATCAGGCAGAAGGGAAGAAAGTTGGAGTTCCAATTCTGGTGCTGTACTCTGCTAGTGGACTTGGTAAAAGATTCGATGTACCAGGTGCATGGAAAAGCTGGGTTCATGAACCGGAAAAAAATATAGCACAGAGGGCAGTTGGTGGAGGAGCTGGACACTTCTTTGCCGAGGAGAACCCAGAAGAAACGTTTGAATACCTAGTTGAGTGGTTCAAGGAGCTTGGAATTTATGAGACTGAGTGTAGATAAGGATAAAATCAGGTGGGAGAACCATCAGATGCTGAATACGGAGTAAGCCGAAGATTCAATAGGGTCAGCGCCACCAAAGACAAGTTAGAAACTGGCTGAACCCCGCTTTATTGGAGCTTATCACGCATAGAACTATACCATTCTTAAAGTTGGTCGGCTTCACGTTTTAAGTGGGGTTGACGGCGAAATAGGATAGGCTTACACACCAACAAATGTTGGGAAAAAGAAAACGATTGGAGGCTACAAAAGATGACCCCGCGCTCGCCTAGATGTGAGTATATACGTTACTCAAGGCTGACATGAGACAATGTCGGACAAGGTCTTCGACTACATTATCGTCGGGGGTGGGCTTGCTGGCTGTGCCCTGGCTGGCAGGCTTTACGAGAGAAACAGCTCCATAAAGATTCTCATCGTCGAAGCTGGGTCGGATGTCACTCAGCACCCTCTTACTCAATCCCCTCTTGCCTGCTTTGGCGCACACAATTCGCCTCTAGACTGGGCCTACAAGACCGTACCACAGGCTCATCTTAACAATCGCGAGTGCTACAACAGTGCTGGTAAAGGTCTCGGTGGCAGCTCGGCAACAAACTATGGCACATGGCTTCGCGGAAACGCAGCAGGCTACAACAGCTGGGCTGAGAAAGTTGGCGACGAGAGCTGGAGCTATGAAGGACTCTTGCCGTATTTCAAGAAAACAGAGGCCCATTTCGATCAAAATTTGAACCCGGAAGCCCATGGAGATAGCGGCCCAATTCATAACGTGTCTGTCTCAGCGAGCAGTCCGGACCGGAATTATCCCTTGAGAGAGCCTTTGCGGGCAGCTTGGAGCAGAATAGGTGTGAATTTTATACAAGATTCAAATGCAGGCTCCCCGTTGGGTCTGTCTGAATTGGTTGAAAATTGGAAAGAGGGGCAGCGTCAGATTGCTAGCGAGGCATACGGTGTTACATCCTCTCCCGGCATTACTATTATAACTGAGACTTTGGTACAGCGTGTGCTTATCGATCAATCAAATGATGGCAAAAAGGTGGCTACCGGGATTGAAGTAGCTAATGGCCAAGTCTTTCGCGCAAAAAAGGAAGTCATTCTTTCTGCAGGTGCTTACCGTACGCCGCAGGTCTTGCTTCTCTCAGGAATCGGCGCCAGCGAACATCTCGCAAAGCATAACATCCCTCAAATTGTTAATTCACCAGAAGTCGGCTGTAATTTTCATGATCACTTTGCTTTCGTTATGTGGTGGAAGCTTCTTCACCCGGAAAGGGGACTATCCATAGGTACTCCGCTATGGAATAGTCCATCATATGGCCTTGGACTTCCATGCGACTGGATTGCAACTCTGCAGGCTCCCCGTGACGATCTTGTTAAAGCGTTGGAACGAGACGGAGAAACAAACATTGAAGGAAACCATTATTTGTCGCCCGGTGCTGGTCACATAGAGACGGTCATCGTATATGCACCTGCCGGTGCAGCTGTCTCTGGAGTCGATGTCCCAATGGATGGCACACATATCGCATCTGCTGTCTTGGGAATGGCGCCAACTTCGCGAGGGAGAATTACTCTTGCGTCCGCAGACGTCAAAACCCCGCCGCTTATTGATCCCAACTATTACGCTACAGAGTTTGACCGCGCAGCTCTACGCGCTGGTATTCGACAGGTCGTCGGCTTGCTTTTGGAGACACCAGAAGGCCGTGATATAGTTGATTCCCAGTTTCCGGTTCCTGGTTTTGCGCCATTGACAACCCAATCTACGGATGAGGAAATTGACGATCAAGTGAGAGCAGGCGGTAATACTTTCTACCATGCTGCTGGCTCGGCTGCAATGGGCAAGGTCGTTGACACACACTTACGAGTCAAAGGCGTTGAAAACTTGAGGGTTGTGGATGCCAGTGTTCTGCCATTGCCAGTTGTTGCACACTACCAGGCATTGGTGTATGCTATTGCTGAGAAGGCTGCTGACTTAATTTCGAATTAAAGTAAATTAATCGAGAATAGTATTCAAGTGAACATCTCAACTGTTCACAAAATATCTGGTTTTGTTTTTTTTTATACTTATTTCATGTTACATTCCAAAGCATCCCGGGCGTGTAGATCAAACAAATGGCAAGATAATATGCGAAGGATGATCACCCCCGATATGAACAATATGAGACCCGTGAGATGCCAATTTCTGAAACTCGTTGTCTTCTTTGAATTCTCCCCTCAACAAGGGACTGTTTCCGTGCACTTCCACTCGGATGCTCTCGCCAGCTTCGTACTGTACTCCCATGGCCCAAATCCCGATATCCAACTTTACAATCTCTCCGGGAGAGATATACTCATCGCGATCATGCGGGTGAAATGGATAATTCTCATGTATCGACCGCGAGTCATCTATTGCTCGGCGAGAAGCTCGTATAATTCCTAGTGACCCAACGTGGAACAACAGATTGGTTTTGTCTTGCGAAGAAATCTGATCCAAATTGTCCGGACTGACGCCAAACTTCGCAACACTTGACCAAGGTATGTTCAGATTAAGCAAGGGTTTTCCTTTTGCATCCAGTTTGCGCACGATAACGTAGACATCCATATCATGAAATTCTGAGCAAGATATGTACACAACTGCCTTGGGAATACCAGCAAGTCGTGTTTGGGCTGGGAAAGTATACTGGAAACTAGCACAATCCAGATACTTCTCCGCGTCGTATGAGACTGATGTTGATGATTGAGGACACTCAAAATCCAGCTTTCCGTTGCCGCGGAAATACATTTTTCGATATTCAGTGCGTGGAATCGGGTAGTCAGTCTCTGCTATGTTGAAAAGCGGATCTTGGTTGAATCGGAGAATCGTCGTACGTACTCGGGGTGTCTTCTCCCAGCCGTTGTCGATTCCGTTCAAATAATGATCAAAAAATGTTGCAAGTTCGGCAGCGGATTCTTTGCAGTTCCATATGTCGTACCATTCCTGCCACGGGCATATGCGGAGCCATTTCTCGGATGAAGCAATTTGTAGCCATCCTCTCAAAGACCCCATTGTATGCACATAGCTGGTATATGATGCTGTAATATATGCCGGAATATTGATATTGCTGATATTTGGTCGTTTATCTTTCCAGTATAAGGCGTCAGCCTTGGGGTATCGTCGATACATCTCATGAAAATCCTCGACTCCACCATGGCCTTGGATATTATGATCAATGATCCAATCAAACAAGCCAGCGTCAAATATCCCCCCTCTGACAAATTGTTCTCGATAAAGGTCTGCACATGCTTCCCAAGGCGCAATGGCTTTAAGGGACGGTGGCCGTAATGCTGCGATGAACCATTGCACAATAGCCAAATGAGAGTTTCCCGCCAACCCAACGCTTCCACTGCACCACGGCATTTGAGCAATTGCTTCAATCACATCGTAACCATCCTCAGCTTCTTGTGTGCCCATGATACCAACATTTCCACCGGAGTCTCCCGACCCACGAGCGTCTACGTTGACGATGGCAAACCCGCGAGGAACAAACTCTGCTGGATCGGGACCTTCAAACTTCTCCAAGCCACTGATCACTCCTTCCGGAATTCCCAGCTGCCAAGGAAGCATTTTTAGCATACTTATGCCATTGAACTTCTTTCCAAACGGGCTCCATGCTAAAATGGCAGACACGGGCTTTGTCGAATTGACCGGACGATAAATGTCACAGTACAAAGCACATCCGTCCCTTACTTTAATCTCTACATCATGAGACGCGTGGATATCACTGGGTAGTGGCCGCGAGCCATTTTGACTCCAACCCTTGGGCAGAATCTCTTCTCTGAACCCGAATGGCTGGTAATTATTCCGACCCACGGAGGGCTTGTCGATCGGGCGAGTTGCAACTGGGACGGGAGACGGCATTCTGATCTCTAAGACGTAAAGCAATACATGTCAGGAAACAGCGAGAGGCAATCAGCCTTTGAGTAATAAGTTGGCCTAGATCTAATTTCTGTCCATTCGGTATGTGGAGGAGAATAGCTTGCTTCATGTGGGGAGAAACTATTCACGGCCGAGCTCGACCGATCACGGGCCAGTTCGGGTGAGACTGGATTCTCTGATATTGGATCCTGTAAAACATCCAAGAAATGATATTTTTATTACTAATTGTTATCATCATCAGTGTTTTCTTCTAAAACTGTTCTGAGAGAGTCCGCGTGACCTCGCCCGAGCGCACATGGTTAAAACCCGAGTCAACGATCCGCTTCGTCAAATACCGTACTTACTACTCTCTTAATTACTTGCTAAACTTCCGTTAGAGTCTACCTAAAAGAAGCTCTACAATAAGAAGACATTATTCAAGAATAATCGCATCATGGCACCCTATCGTATCGAAACCGAGTTCACTACCACTCCAACATCGAAATCTAAACTTCAAAATAGCAGTGAACAAGCACATTTTGGTGACTGGCGTGATGATTTCTTCAGAGATGGATATGTGGTCATTAAAGGCGTTTTGTCCAAAGAGCGAGCACGCCAGTACCAAAGCGAAGCCCTTACCTGGCTAGAGTCATTTGGTCTAGGGTTTGATCGCAATGACAAAACAACCTGGAAGAAAGAAAATGTCCCTCAAAATTTTAAAGGTGGCATGTTCCTTCACTTTTCTGCAGCTCATGAGAAGTATGTTTGGGATGTCAGATGGTATGTCATGACCTTCACCAAAGATATCTCCAACTTCTTATTTATCTAACATCCGTATAGTGAGCCTGGAGTCATAGAGCCATTTGCAAAGCTCTGGGGAACAAATGAGCTTGTCGTCTCTTTTGACACAGTGAATATTACCCTTCCACAGTCGGTAGTTGGCAGTTATGACTCCAGACCCTGGCCACATGTTGACCAAGCTCCCAAACGGCTAGGGCTACGCTGTGTTCAGGGTATTGTCAACCTATCCGAGTCTGGTCCAGAAGACGGTGGTCTGGTTGTAATGAAAGGCTCGTCTCGTCTCTTTGAGCAATTTTTTGACGAGAACCCAGTCACCGGCCCAACGCCCTGGCTGACCGCAAAACACAAGGACTTCCACCCATTCCACGACAAAGATCTAGACTGGTACCGCACACAAGGCTGTGAGCTAGTCAAAGTATGCGCTGAACCGGGCGATTTGATACTGTGGGACTCCCGACAGATGCACTGGGCTCAGTTCGGAGAGTCGGACGTGATACGCACTATTGTCTACGCGACATACACGCCTGCAGCGTGGATGTCCGAGGAGGACCGGGTATTGAAGAAGGATCTCTTCGAGAATTATGAAGCTACGACACATTGGCCGCATACTAACCTTTACACCCATGGCAAAGCCATGATAAATGTGGACGGGAAAGAAGTCCCCGATCCTTTGGAAAGAGATGAGCCGATCACTAAGCCGGAACTGAGCGAGAAACTATTGAAATTAGCTGGGGCAATGAAGTACTAGCTTGTTTTGATCAGATATTTAAAGTGTATTTCTTGTTTGTATATCAATTGATAATGTGTGAATTATTCTCTTAATGAAATTGGGTGTATGCCACTTGTTGACGGTAACCCTAACCCTACATACCCTAACAGTCCGTACTTAGGGGGCATTATCATGCCAATCAGACGTTCTCCATCAATTAATTTTATTATATTCGAATTCAAATAAACACAATGAATTTCCGAGTATTATACCGCCAACAATCAAAGTAGAATAATCTCTTTGCAGCGTAATCAATGTAAACCCCGCAACTCTACCTGTAACCCTAAAAACGCCATCTCGGTCCAGTTCGGCTGAGGTGGATCCAGACACCAAGAATTCAATGCTTGACACTTTGACCTATCTATGTTTGTTATTTTATTCCTAGGGAGAGTAGTGCTTGTTTCTACCTAGTTATCGGCTCCGCGTCGCCATCCCCATGTTTCTCCACATTTCCCCCGCGTGGATAAAAACGGGTATAAAAGACTGAGGTTTCCGATGCAGTGTTTTGATTGAATTTTGACTAAGTCTTGATTCTGACACTCTTCTATAGCAATACTTATTTTAATCGGCCATGGAAGTCAAAGAGAAAACCGATGCAGTGCATCATGAGCTTGCTATAGACAAGCCACGGCATCACAATCCAACCGGAACAGTCACGCTGCTGGAAGATGGAGAAGTTGTTTTGATCCCAACTCCCTCGCCGGATCCTCGTGGTAAGTGATTTGATTCTTCTTTTTTCTCAGGGGTATGCTTACCTTTGGTAGATCCATTGAATCTTCCACAGACGCAAAAGTGGGCAATTGACATTATTCTCGGAGTTTGTAAGTCGCTTCTCAGAAAGTCCATACGAATAAACCTTTTTTTTAATTCAATCTCCTAGTCGCCATATTCAGTGTCCTCTTGACGTCTGGCATGGGTGCCATTCTCGCGACCGTCATGGCCTATTATGATAACAATCCCCGGGTCACGGACCTGATGACATACCCAACCCTGTTCATGGGCGTTGGAAATATCATAGCCATGCCACTCGCCACAGCTGTGGGGCGTCGTCCTGTCTTTCTGGCTTCGGCTTTGATTCTGATGGTTGGTTCTATCTGGTGTGCTGCTAGCCAGAGTCTGGAATCGCATATCGCCGGGAGAGACATTCTGTCTTTAGCAGCCGGACAGTCGGAGGCCTTGTGTCCCATGATTATCCAGGTAATTCCCTCTCACAAAAATAAATACCTTTAAAGGAAGTGAAATTAATAAATCGAAAATATAGGAAATCCATTTTGTCCACGAACGCAGCAGCAAACTAGCCTGGTTCAGCGCCATTCAGTCAATCGGCACTGCTGCCCTGACCATCGCCACCGCCTATCTCGTCAGTGCACTAGGATGGAGGTGGTGGTACGGTATCTTTGCGATTGCAAGCGGACTTGTCTTCGTGCTCGCCTTTTTCATGATTCCGGAATCAGCATACTCAAGACCGACTGATGCCTACGCCGGTCTCGTTCGCATCTACCACGATGGAGAAGAGATAGCCGTAGTCCGAGCCACGGAGAAGAACAGGGTTGCTCTTGATTACAACCGATACAAAGCCCGGACTCTAGCACATCGTCTCAAAGTGTTTCACGGCCATGCCAGAGATTGGAGCAAGGCAGCTGAATGCTGGAAGCAAATGGGACAGTGTATCCTCTTCCCAAACATCCTATGGGTGGTTCTGATGAACAGCGTTGCGCTGGGCATCTACGTAGTTGCTATAACCGAGTTCTCTACGATTTTGTCTTCGCCGCCATACAACTACAAAACGACCAGTCTGGGTCTGGTGCAAAGCGGGCAGATCGTGGTATCCCTGCTCATGATTCCGCTCCTGGGTTACGGAGGTGATCAGTTATACAAATGGATAGCTCGACACCGAGGCGGTCTCGCAGAGCCCGAAGTGCGTCTGATCCCTATGTTGATCCCCGTCGCGGCCATGATCATTTCCTCTGTGATTTTTGGCCGTGCCGGCTCACATCCGTTCGAGTGGTCTGCATGGGCTATAATCACCACGTTCAGTGGTATTTACTTTGCCTTTATTGGTGTTGTCCTGATTGGATACACGTACTCGCTCGACAGCTATGGCGAACGAGCCGCGCCGATTCTCGTCTTGATTTGTGCGATTCGCGGATTTATTTCTTTTGGCATCTCGTTTGGAGTGACCAAGTTTGTGACGGAGCAGGGGTATCAATCTGCATTCAATATATGCACGATTATTGCAGGTGTGATTTCGGCATTTGGGATTATTGTTTTCTTGTGTGGTCCAAAGATTCGTTCTCTGACGATGAAGTATGCTGTGGACAATAAGACTGTTGAGACTTAGTCGTACAATCTTCAAATTTTTTTCTCTGCAATTGACAAATGACTTTAATTGAATTCACTGTGCATGAAACTCATATCGCTCAGCATCGCCGAGTCAGCAAATAGCAACGAGGCATCAATCAACTCAGCTGAAGGAAACAACTGGTCAAAATAAGGCACAGTCTCCATATTCTGTGCTCCTATTTCCGCATACTGCTCCCACGCTCCGAGACTTTCCCCTTGCTGTTCCTCTTCGCCACCCACATTGCCAGTGGTGATTTGTTTGGATTCGTCTGGGGAGCTTCCGGTCCAAACAATATTGGCCTGCGAATTATCGGAAAATACAAATCGAACTGTGGCGTCGGTGTCTGACAAGGAATCCCACAGAGAAGGACACGCTACAAGTCTCACTATGCGTGCCAATGCGGCACGGTTTATGATTCGGTATGCAGACGTTCGAAAGACATGTTCATAGAGGTGTACAAGTCGCCGCAAAACTAATAGTGCGCCATGCCGTGCTTCTGTGGGAGGTGAGTTTTCAATGAGACTGATACTTAGCATGACCAGATCATGCAGGTCCGCGACATCAGTTGCTGGTTGATTTCTGTTTGCAAAGCAGATTAGGTGTAGGGCAATAAAGATACCGGCTGCGACGGTGGCGCAGGTGACAGACCAGAACTTGTTGAAGAAGAGACTTGGATCGTTACATCTACGTTGCAGTATGCTTTTGGCAGATGAGATTCCCTCCTGCAGCACATTCTCGTCTCTCTCTACCTCGCTACGCTCCAAGATTTGTGGAATCACGGCAACGCAGAGAGTGATTCGCCAGCTGTCAGTGCAATTGAGCAGAAGATTCCGCTGAACAGGACACCAGTATGGCTCATCGTGAATAAATGTCTCTGTCGGAGTAGGACACGACAGATGCGGCGGAAAAGCAGCGGAGACGGAGTCTATCTCTTCCAGGGATGCTTGGACTGTGTCGGTACTCCAGTCCCGAACGTAGTTGACGTGATTCCTTGTCAGGACTGCAACTTGGGCCATTGTCTTGTGGTACTCATAAACTGAGGGTGAATTTTCGTTTTGCTCGTCTTTGGCCTCCAGTACTGTTGTGAATGAAGTCGGATTTATAGAAATTGGCCTTGACCAAACAGTCAACCTATGGACTAGTTAGTTATATATCCAACAGAACAGGACCAAGTAATCCACCAGTCACAAATAACCAAAGTCCACCAGAGTCTCCGATGAGCATTTCGAGAAACTGAGTCTACCATCTTGTCCTCGCCGAGATGGTCGATACCAGTGAGTCGAGCCACATTCACCGCCGCGCCGTGAAGAATAAACTCACGGCTCGGCTCGCCGAGGTTTTTGTGCAGGATATTGAGGATCGCCAGCGCCTGGACTGTGGTCAGAGATGGCCTGCGAGTGTACTCGGCCAAGTCCAGCTCTCTCAGTGCAGCTGCGTACCAAATGCGACTCGGCGAGGAGACGGGAGAGGTTTGGGGAGTCGAGAAGCTTTCATATAGTAGCTGCACGTTGTTTATAGTCTCGTCGTCGAGGAAATATGCCCCAACCTATATGGGTTAGAGAAAAGTAAAGCCGGCGTTTTACTTCGTACACTCACAGCTAAAACGCTAAGATAAACCGCAAGCCAGCCATGGTTGCTCAGAGCATCCTGTTCGCTATCAATAAGAGTCTTCCAAAACAGATCGTGTTCCTTCATGAACGCAGCTTCATCCAAAGCACAATGCACCCATCCGAGCTGCGTCAGGGAGAACTCGACAATGGTATCACTCCACCGCCGCGTAGGCAAAATCAGCTTGACTTGGCTATCCCAGGAAGAGCTCTGATTGACATGATCCTGTGTCGGCGAATCAATCGACAGTCCAAAAACGTGGGCTTGAAAGTCGCTGAGAATGCTCTCTGATGAATGCAAATCCTGCTCATTGTTCTTCGTTGTCGTCGTTCTCGTTGTCGTTTCCCTATTAATATCTGTCTCTAGTTTTACTAGCTCCGGCCTTGAAAGGGCCAGTTCTAATTGCTTGATGCGATTTCTGAGGCTGATATTCTCGCGCAGGAGAGCAGAGTCTGAGGGGCTCCCATTACGCTCCTCGTCTACGGCCCTTTTACACCAGTGCATTAGCTGCTAGACTATAGAGAGCCAGAAGGACAGCTCTTACACAGTAACTCGTCCTCCCACTTTGACAACCTCGCGCATGCAGGTGGCGGTGTCTCCGCGCTGGATGCATTGCTCGCAGGGAATCCTCTTGGAGCACTTGACTTTGCGGCGCGAGCATGGGATACACGAGCGTGGCACCCGCTGTGTTTCGCGGACGGGCTGTGGCATGGTGGTGATGGTCGAGTTGAAGCATATCAAGCTGAGAATCCACTCTGTTTGTTCAAATATTGAGAGTGTCCATCGATTGCTATCAAGATGTAGATGATGTAGATGTCGAGGTGAGCGGGCGAGTTCGGGCGAGATTCTCCCCACTTGACGTCTTCGTTCGGCAGGAACGTTTTTTCCTCTGGATATCTTCGGATAAGTTCTTTTCTCAAATGAATACATAGAGTCGAACATCTCATGCGGCAAAATAGAGCCTCTCTCATCTGAATCCATACGGTTGATACAGTCATGACACCTAATCCCATTGAATGCCAGCCGCGTTTATCGCAGGCAACCACCGCGGCGATCCCAACAACATGACATTCAACAATCAATAAAATGATGCAGACAGCTCTGATGTCCAGTGCTGCCTGTCGAGCTGAAAGACGCACTGCGCAGGCAACAACCCCACTATTTCTCCATAAATATGATGACGATGTTGATCCCAACGGACACTATATATTGCGCCGACAACCACGCCTTTTTTCCGAATTTCTCAAATCGCCCAAATCAATTGATGTCAATTTAATTGACCAACAACAATAATGGGCACAGGCTTCTTCCAACAATTCTCCCCTCGAGGCGTCCTCTTCGAACGTAGCGCCTTCGCGGTGACCTGGAGCGCAGCACACGCAGCGCTTGAGCTGGGCATGCTAGGCTGCGTCGAGGAAGCACACTCGATCATTGCGCTTCTGCCAGCACATTCCAACCCCGTTTATCCATACGAAACTCTCATTAGGGGGGTCTTTGACACAATACAATTTTTTTATGAAGCCACAGGGAAAGATACACCCCCGGGGATAGATAAACTAGACGATGCAGGGCTGGATAGCTTGGAACTAAGACTAAACGAAAGATTACCCTATCTGCCAGACGGAGTCGATGTTGTGAATGGGAACGAGAAAGATTACGAGGCTATTGAAAAATGGATACAGGAGCTGGAGAGTGAAAATCAATGGACCGATGCTAAGACAGGGTTTCCTGTATGTTTTTCTTCCTCTTTCTCTCTCCATCTCCTCAAAATATACTTCAAAATTGACACCAACGCCCTCCAGGCAATGCGTGTATCTTCCGGCTTTGCAGGTCTGTTGAATCTCGCGCTACATTTACAAAAACCCAGTGCATCCGTCGACCAAATCATGACTCGCATTGCACACCGCATCCACGCAAACCAGCAGTCCGAATACCTCTCCCAGATCCGACCTGCCTGGAGCAAGTATTTCGTGACTGGCTGGCTGCGCGAGAAAATCGGCCTGTCAGGCGAAAAGCATGACCAGCTCCATGAATACGCAGTGCTTATCCACGACTCTACAAAACAAAGACTCGACCTCGGCCGTCCACTGACTCCCGTTGATGAATACAAGGACAAAAGCATATCAGAAATGCTCGCCGAACTCGACCGAAACACCGTTCCATTCAAACACGCTTACGCGGACTATGGCCAAGAATGGGACAACGACGACTACAACAACAACAACCTAGCCGCAGGTGCAAACACCATTCTGCACAAACCAGCAACAGCAGCCCAAATCGCCGCCGCCGAAGAAACCATCGGTCGAGCACTCCCCGACGACCTCAAGGATTTTTACGCACTTACCAACGGAACGCGCCCCGTCGTTGACCACTCTGCTGGGTTTCCTCATATACAGAACCGACTATTGCCAGTCGAGGGTCTGATTTGGGAAGATGACGAGTATATGCATGACTACCAACTGAATCTCCTACCGGGCACAAAGCCACCGGTTGCGATCAAATGGCCCGGGATCGAAGACGGCGCGATAGGCATGTACGAGCACGACGGCCAGGGTACTGATTACGTATGGTACATAAGCGAAAGCGCACTCTCCAAAGCACGACAGAGCCTAGAGGATGCATACGAGACGGCGACGGCAGAAGAAAAAGAAAGTGTGGATGAGCTCGTGCAGCTGCATCATGGTAGTTGGGAGAAGCTAAAGGGGCTCAAACAGTGCTGGTACCAGCAGAGCTGGGGGGATCCAGATAGTATGATTGTGTTTCATGACTTTCGGGCGTTTTTGAGTCTGGTGGTGTGGAGCAGTGTGTTGGAAGAGAACAAGAATCCGATCAAGCCACCAGATTTTTAAACATGGAAATGAATAATATAGAAATCAATACAGTACAAAAAACCGTTGCGGTTGCAACACTGAACTCAATTGAATCGAAAAAAAAGCCAAACAAAAGAAACTCGGTACAGCAGGCACACCAGTTAACACAAAAAAAAATCTATCTTTTCGTACAAGTCTATGTATTAATGATATAGCCCTTGTCTCAAAGCGCAACTAGCAGTTAGAGACGAGGATTGTCCAGCTGAGGTACATGAAGCTGGGAACACAATAAGAAAAGATTACTCGCGAGAAACGTCACGACCAAAGACCTTGGCCTTGATCCAGTCGGTGGCGACGAGGACACGATTGCGCGCTGCAATTTATTAGTTTTGAGATCATTTCACTACAGAATGGGGGAAAAAACGTACCGCTGAAGCACATGCTCAGATAGGCGCTGCGCCAGAAAAGATAAGTCATGGTTCCACCGCTCGCAATGTTGCCACTCAGCCAGCTGATGTCTGCAACTGCTCGCTCCTTGCCAATGTACGCCAGACTGCCCTGGTGCGAGTACTGGAAGGGCCCAATCTGCTTGGTGCGGCGCAGCTGGCGCTGGCGCTCCTTGATCTCGTCGAAGATGCGGTCGCGGTCTTCGCCCTTGGCTTCTTGCTGCGCGGCCGACAGCTTCTTGAGCTCGCCTTCGATTTCCTCGGTGCGGGCCATGGTGTTAAACAGACGCGCCAGGAAGGCGCCTTCTTGACCAGCAACCTGGGCGGTAGGGGCGTAGTTGGTGATGGCGCAGTCGCCGACGGCCCAGATGTTTTCGGTTCCGTTGACAACCAGGAATTCGTTGACGGCCAGACCGCGACGAGAGTCTTTTTGCGCAGGGATCTGGTTCATCAAGTCGCGCACCACACCGCGGACAGCGTTACCAGTGGCCCAGACCAACAGTCCGTAGGGGATCTTCTCCAGCTCCTTCGTTCCGTCGGGCTTGGACACTTCGGCCTCGATGTATTTTTCGGTGACGTTCTTGACCATAGTCTTGGTGCGGATGGTGATTTTCTCTTCTTTGAAGCTGGACTCGGTGTATTCGATGAGCTGCTTGGAGAACATGGGAAGAATCTAATTCGTTAGTTTTGCATTTGTTGCAGAGAAAGTCAATCCTTACATTGGGCAGGGCTTCGACCAGGGTCACATGGAAGTTGTCCTGGATTTCAGGAATCCACTTGCGCAGATCGTCTTCGAAAAAGTCCTGAAGCTCGCCAGCAAACTCGACACCGGTAGGACCACCGCCGACGACAACCATGTGCAAGAGGCGCTTGACTTCCTCGTCGGTCTGATCCTTGAAGACGGCGGTCTCGACACAGTCCATGATGCGCTTGCGGATTTTCTGAGCATCGCCGACCTCCTTGAGGAAGCACGAGTTTTCGCGGACACCGGGGATGCCTACTTTGTCAGTATGGAAGCACATAGTGATAATTAAACAGGCAGTAGAGGGAGGGAGAGAGAACTCACCGAAAGTGGCATTCTCAGCACCAACACCCACAACAAGCATATCAAACGGCACAACCGTATGCGACACATCGCCCTTGATCTCCGAATCATCGCTTATATACACCAAACGCTTCTCATAGTCAATCTTGGTGGCCTCGGCTTCATAGTACTTGACGGTTGCTTTCTTGTGGCGCAGAATATTGCGAATGGGCTCCATGATAGAGCGATGCTCAATCAAGCCCGTAGTGCACGAGGGAAGCAGAGGGGTGAAGAGAAAGAAATTGCGCGGCGAGATGACGACGACATTGTAATTCTCGGTATCGAGCTTTTTGAGGAGCGAGACGGAGCCCCATCCAGTTCCTGCGATAACGTTAGTTTTTTTTAGTCTCTGTTGCGTCGCAATTGACATACCCAGAATAACAAGAGTCTTCTTGGATGGGTCAGCCTCCAATTGCTCTTCGGGGTGGCGCAGAAGATAAATGCTGTAGGCAAGGTATCCCGTCAGACCCAGACCCGACAGCAAGGTCAACCGATACGTCCAACGGAAAAAGCGAAAGCGCTTCTTGGGCGCAGGCGGAGGAGGAGCGGCAGCATCAGCATAAGCGCGGCGTAGAGCTGGTTGAATTGAAGAAGAAGAAGATGATGATGATGATGATTGCAGGGGTGATGCCGATGACGATAGTAGTAGCGATGGTCGAACAGGAGCCACACGCGACGACGACAGCGACCTTGCGGTGATGGTCGAGGCGAGCTGCGAGACCGTCTTGGGACGGACCAGCATGGCGCCGACAGTGAGCAGCTATCTGCTGAAAGGTAATTGCTCTGTAGCAGAGGATGGAATTGGATTGAGATGGGCGATGATGGGCAGAGTTTCTGTTGTAAGGCAGGAGATTTAAAAAAAATGAGAGAGGTGGACGATCGGACTTGTGGCCGCTGTGGTTGGCCCGGGCTGGGCTGGGCTGCTTGCTGTTTCGGGCAAGCCGGTGTGCTGTGCTCCTCTGTCAATTTCCTCCTAAAATTCCTGTGGTGGCCTCGTCTGGCGACAACAGTACCGATTGACTTTTTTCTCCTTTCTCTTTTGTCTTTGTCATAGCTGGGCTGTTTATAGTTCTATATAGGCTATATCAAATAACCTACATAGCGAACCTACTACTATCATACTTCATTCCGGTCCTTGCCGTGGCTCTGCGCGTGATTGGCCGAGAGCCACTTCCGCATTGCGAATAGCCTCACATTGTTATGATGACAGCTTACCCCAACTCGTTTACCCCAAACTCTTGTCCCAAAAAGCTTCAATGCGCTGGGTCCTTTCCCCGAGGCTGAATCAGAGAATTGCAGCGCTGTTTACGAATGTGTCGGGCGAACTCGGAGGCAGAAGGCGACCCGGGTCTGGCCGATCTCGTGCCTGTCTACATCGTCATCGACTGTCTACAAATTGATACAAATTGACACGTGAAACTACTAGTAGTAAAGAGATTGAATTCACCCCGCTATGGCAGAGCTCAATGCACATGCTATGCTGCTCACGTGAGCCGTACAAACAAAATGTCCACCGGTTGGTAAATGACAAATAAACGCCCCTGGTATGCAATATCCGAATACATAGGATGAATGATGATAATGATGTAAATGTAATGGCCAATCTAAATGGCCTCCCAGGTAGTCTAAACACGCCGAAACACCATGCAGAAAGTGAAAAGACAAGAGAATGTGGATATGTCAGTAGAGGTTCATGTAACCGCATTGGGCCATGTAAAAAAGGAAAAACTTCGTGAAAAAAATGTACAATCAGAAGTGAAAAGTTAATAATTGCGGAAGTTTGGTTGAGCAATCCGTCCCTGCGGCCATGCTTCCTGGTGATAAGGAAGCACTCCGGTGCGGCGCTCCGTAGCCGTTTTTCCGAGAGGCTGGTAGTGCATTTGGTCCATCGACAGATGGCGTGGCTGATGGAGCGATGCAGAGGGTGGGGGAATCAGCAGCGTATTGACAGCGCGCACAGGCCGGTAAGGCGAGTTGCGGTTGATCAAGAAGTAAGCTGTTGGTGAGAGATGAGATTGAGGGGTGTGCATAGGAAATCCAGTAGATGGAGACGCCGTGCCAGACGGCGTGACAGTTGGATATGGGCTTTGTCGCCGATTAGGGTCCGGCAGTGACACTGTTTGGTTGTACAGCGCCATCGGGTTCATTGACTGGGGTGTGACACTTGTGGTTGCGGCTGGCATCGGTTGAGACCATGTCGTGGCCGGATTGAATACGGTCGACATGGCACGAACATTGGGCAGCGGCAGTTGTTGCGAGGCGGCGGTCTGCATCGTCGGAGGCATCGTCGTCGGAGGCATCACATTGTTAGGCATCGTGTTAGACATGGGTAATCGAGGAACTGGAGCGCCAAGCGTAGGGACTCCAAGAGGCATGTTCGCTGAGCCAGTCGCCACGGGAGGCAAAACAGGGACTGAGCAGCTAGCCGAAGGCATGGTAGTGACCCCCGACATCGACGAGTAATTGCTGTTTGGAATAGCCATTCGCTTGCTAGGGTGGTCGTCCATCTCTGCGTCAGCGCTGCTGCGTTTTCGGGGATACGTGGGAAATGCGATGGTAGGTAAGTGTCGAGGCGGAGTATGGGCTCGATATGAATTCGTGCCGTTCGAGACATCGCCCCAGATTTGCGGTGGTTGAAGATGGTTCGAGACGAGTGGCGATGGCAGCTTGGAGCTGGGCGACGCAGGGAGGCTTTTCCAGCCTGTCGAGAGCGGTTGTAAGGTGGGCGAAATCTGGAAGACGGGAGTAGTAGGGGCTAAGTCGGTCTCGAATGGCATCCGCGACGCCTTGTCGAAATAGTCGGCAAAGCAGCTGAGTTTGGAGTGCCATTGCGTCCATTCTTCTTTGGAAACGAAAAGGTTGTACCGCACGTTGCTAAGAAACTCGACCTCCATGATGTGAATTTCCCCCACTGTAATGCCCGAGACCTCGGCCCATGTTTTATTGGTATACGTATTGTCGTCGAGAACTGCACTCTAGTTAGTAGCAATTCATTATTTTTTGTTGAGAAAAGCTCACATTTGTTCCCCATCATCAACGCAATAGTCATCAACCGGAACTCACTTCCCTTCTTGCCACAAACGCCCGTGTTGAATTTTTTGAGCCGGTAGATGAACAACAGAGCGAGCAAGACGACGTTTTGGCTGACTTGCGTGGTCGACAGAACGGTGGTCACCCATTTCTGGAAGCCCATAGTTGGAATGGCCTCTGGGACAATGGCATAGCGCTGTGCCATGTTTTCCTCGATCGCCTTAAGCTTTGACGTTTTTTCGAACCAGAACAGGCATGCAATCTAGTAAAAGTCAAATTAGCATTTATTTAACCCAAGTCAGATATTGAGAGGGGAGCTACCTGGGCAGCAAACTCAGTCAGAGTGTTGCAGGAGGTGTTGATTGATGCAGGGACCTGGAGGTATGACGCGACAGAGGACTCGCCCTTCTTCTTCTGCGGCGTAGAGTCAATTACCATGGCGCTGGGGTCCTTCGCCATGGGGGGTAGATAGTTGGGCGCGGCATTGGAGACGGTGTTGGCGAGGGGGACACGGGCGGGCGCTTTGGAGAAATGAGGAAACTGAGTCTGCTTGTTGGCGGCATAGGTCGACGGAGCCAGCTGAGGGTTGAAGGCCACGCCACTCATGTCGGAGGGAGGGGTCGGCAGACCGTCTCTCAAAGTGACGGACCAGTCCGTGACGGGGTTGAGAGAGAGCTTGCTCAGCGATGACAGCGGAGGTTGGTATTGCTGGGTGCGGTATTGCGAGTTGAAGACGTAGGGAGCGAACGACTGCGAGAGGGACGAGGACGGGTATGAAGAGAGCGCGGGAGACATGTGGAATCAAGAGGCTGTTCCTGAGGGCAAGGAACGTCTGCGAAGAGGTTCGATATCGAGCGCATGGGCGAGAATGTCATGGACGTCACAGAGCAGTAAATGGTATTACTACAGACGAGCGAAGGAGAGCGGGACAGCGGCGAGTTAAAGCGGATAGAATCCTTTATTGCAGCAGGATTACTATTGAACGCAGGTATTGAGCGATGCGTAACCCTGGCAGAAGCAGGAGGAATGAAGGCAATGAAGGGGGAGAGCCAATGCACGGCCGGATCCCATGTTATTGGGGACGCAGGGCTGTTGCGGCGGGAGTGCGTTGAGTCGGCGAGGGATGTCGGTCTCGATAGAAAGAGCCACAAAAAGGCAGAAAGCGGCGATGCAAGACGTAAGACGTGAGACGTACGACGATGCCAGACAATGCCAGACAATGCGAGGCGGTGATAGTAGCAAGTGGTGGTGAGTGAGATTGGAAGTTGGGGATAGATAGAGGTAGGTACAAAAGGAAGGCGCGGCACCACCGTCACGGCTGATATAAGAAACGACGAGACATGCAGTAGTCAAACATCAAAGCAGGCAGACACAAAAAGGAAAAAAAAGGCCAAAGTCAAAAAACCAAAAGCAAAACTAAAACACAAACTAAAACCAAAACATGCAAAATGGAGCAGGAATAGTCAGTCATGAAATGATAATTACGAAGCCCATGGATATGGAAGCCAGAGCCGGGCATTCTGGGACTAGCGGCCCACCGACCAAACAGGCAACGGGCCGGTATGTGATTCAATCATACAAATCAAAATCAACGTGAGCGGCCATTGGATGGGGGTTGGGGGAGGGGGATGAGAAGTCAGAAGGGCCAGGCTTAGGCTGGCTAGCTAGCGGGCTGTAGTATTGCGCGAGCCGGAAGCAGGGTCCCAGAGCTGATCCTGGGAGTTTGTCGAGGAGTGGTGGTGGTGACTGGGAAGAGTTAGCGGTGTTAGTGGCTGGTCAGTACTGTACGTACTCTCCGTAATTAGTGGTCGGTGGTCGCAGTGGCCGGTGGCAGTGTGGGCTGTGGGCACTGGGCAGTGGGCGTGGCCATAATGGGGAGTGCGGTGGGCGGCGCTTGTGGATGCGCGGCTGATTGGGCGGGCAGCGTGTTGGTTTTGTAATTGGCTGCGTTTGGTACGGTATGTTACGTGTTGCGTACGACGGTGTCATCTGTCCGCAGACTCTGTACAGTGTACGCTTTCTTTCTTTATTCTTCATTCAGCAATCCGCATCACATCTTTTGTCTAAAATAGATTTGTGATCTATTTATATTTCATCAATATTTATCGTCAATTCATATCTATGTGTCATCTCTGATCATCTATTCGGTAAAGACATAATACTTGGCTTGATGCCCCTTCCGGCTAGCGCCTGCATGCCACAGCACCCAATCACCCCCAGCGGGGCCTTTAGCCCTAAGATTCCGTTTTGGGCCAGACCTGTCGTAACGACATTTTACATTATTATTCTCGAGGTCTCAGGTCTGCCAGAAGTAATTAATTAGTCTGGTGACTCAGCTGTCCGGCCCAGTGTCCACCGGCTGAAAACGAGGCTTCAGCACTGAGCACAGTAATAAATAGTATTAAATACTACTACCAAATAATGCTAATACGTGCGCAGCTGCACCCGGCTGCGCCGGGACAGGCCAGCAACGGATGGGATTCCCTCTGGCTGGCTCACTAGTGAACCTTGGCCCATGATCCATCCCTTGACTTTTTCTCGGTTTTTTCTCAGTTTCTGCGAGAAAACTAAGAAAAGAGAAACAACAAAGCGCCGCCCCCCCACCCTGGGCTCTGCTCCACCAGTCGTGTCTCCTCTCTCTCTCATGAATCCGAGCTGCAGTCAAGAGTCTCAAGACTCAATAATACTGCTTCAGTGCTCACTGCTTATCCACCGCCGCTGACTAGCGCGCTCTGGGCCAATTTCCAGCCCAGCCGATCTTGTGCCACTGTCTCGCTTTTCCGCCTCCTGGCCCGATCGCCGCTCTTAGACGGTACGTGCTAACTTACTACGGAGTACTAACTGGTACATAGTGTCCGAGGGAGTAGTGTGTCGGCTGGAGTATCATACTATGCAACTGCACGGCCGTGTCTGACGTCAAGGGGACAGTATAGACCAACTAACTTTTGATTTTGCTCATCCTATACTAGTCGGAGTACTCAGTACTTATCCATAATACGAAATGGAAGTAGCCTGCAGTGCATTGTCTAGTATCTACCAGCCTCGACGCGGCTACAGACTCCCGAGTAGTGCCGGATGCAGCTATTCCGGGTTTACGGAAAGTCTGTGATAATTGCGATTGTCTTTAAAAGAGTGGCATGTAATACTCCATGTGATATCCTTCTCCTAGGAGTAGGACTCCAGTCTAGTACTCTGTACGTGCTAGTAACTTAAACCTTGTTCCCTCTCTCCTCTCTCTGCCAACAATAATCAAATGAAACGATCCTAGACCCCCCCGATCCAAGGATTACAATCAAATTAGATTATTCGTTCGTTCGTTCGCGATTACTCCATTTATATTAACCAACTAAGTTCTAACACTGACTATCTACGCCCGACGCGCGCGTCCCTACCTAGTAGCACGTAGTACCCTCGGCCGTGGCCCCCGCCGGGCTCTGCTTTTTCATTTTTCTTGTGTCTTTCTGGTTCTGGTGGCAATACCGAATCAGCTCCGGCAATAATAATCCTGGTTTCGACAGCATGATGTCCATGGAGGGCAATCTTTGTGATTGGCCAGGTATGTTTCACCGATTAGTCCTGACTCCTTTACTACTGCCTGTCCAGTATGTGCGTAGTAGTAGTAATAGTAGTATCTAGTTAGAGCTTCAGCCCCCGCAAACCGAAACCGAAAGCCCGCGCTCGTCTCGTCGGGATCAGTTGCGATCATCGCGATTGTCGTGGTAATCACCAAAAAAATTACTCCGTGAACTTTGAACACTCAATAGTAATACTGAAATCATCATCACAGCGGCACAGCCTAGTCTCCTACGCTACGTAGCACGGTAAAGTATGCACGGGGGGGTCGCTTTGACAATAATCTCAGTCTGTGGCTTGTGAAATTTAATTCGAATGAATTATTGATGATGATGAAATGGATCTGGATTCTGGGGGCCGTCGCCGCCGCCCAGGCTGGCATATTAATTTTTGCCGTTATTATTACTATGAGTAGTACTATGTACTACTACTACTACGGTCTACAGTCTCCGGTCTACCACGTACGGAGTAGTAACTAATTAATTACCAGGCTGAGGCAGCACGGGTCGGACGGAGGCTTAGTGCCAGTGGTGGCGAAAGAGTAGTCAAAAGACATTATTTTTTTGTTTCGCATTGATTCAATTCTAACCGAAGGGACTAGTCGCGTGTTTGAAGTGATGGAACTTTGGTACGTACTACGTACTTAGTACTTACAAGTACGGATTACATACGGAAGTGTGTTGGGGAGGGTTACAGGCTACAGCATCCTATTAATTATCATGGCTTATGGCCCTTTTTTTCACCGAACCGCCAGGGTGTCGCTCAATGATGAATGGAAATATCAAACAAGTCTGGTAATTACGCTTTGTCTGATTAGTCCTTTGTCAATAGAAATTTAAAAATAAATTATTATCATTATCATCACACGCTGCTGACCGGACCACATTCTGCTTACCGACTTTCATCCCGAGTAATTAATTATTACTACATACATAACAACATGCTACGTCTCCGTAGTCCGTACTAATACTAAACTACTATACATGCATCATCCTCACCCCCCTCTTGCATGACATGACATATGACCTGTAACAACTTACATCAAAGCCGATAAACGGCGAGGCTTTTTTTTTCTTTTTGGTGATTTTCACTTTTTAGGCGATGTTTTTTTTTTTTTTTTTGGACTTCTCGCACATGTAGAGTCATCAATACATATGCCTTGTTGGCGCCTTGCTGATTGTGCGCCTTGCATATGAGTCTGGTGTCAATGTATTATTATTGTCGATAGTAATACGACACAAGACGTCTCGGACTTGTTCAAAGTTTTGCACATGCAGTTAAAAATTTCTAGATTTAGTAATGAGAATTAAATGTCTGTCTTGCCTTAAGTAAAATAGCACATGTCCTTGCACGAATGTCATCCTGTAATCCTACATGCACAGAAATAGTAATCAATGGAGAGATCTATTGGATTATCATACAACAGCCCGCATCTTGCAGGACTTTCCAAAAAGTAAAAATAAATAATTAAAAATTAGTTCAAAGAAAAAAAAGAACCGATCAAAACAACCCCCATCGTCTCGCCCCCCCTTCACTCTTCCCTCCTCGCTCCCCCGACTCTCGCGAACTGCGCGACCGACCTTCCAGCTGCCGCAGACTCTCAATCTTCTGCAGCGCCAGCTCCAGCGTCTCTTTTTTCCGGATGATGTCCAAATGCTTGCGCACGCGCCCGTCCTCGCGCGCGAACCGCTCGACTTCCGAGTCTGAGAGGTGTCGGCCTAGGCGCGCGTCAAGCTCACGTGGGAAATTGTAGTAGAATTCTGAGAGGAGCTCGACGTTGAGGAAAAGTACCGCTGTCGAGGTGAGTTTGTCGGCTACCACGTCGAGGAAGACTTCTGGGCAGTAATATTTGTTTTTCAGGTTGGCGCACTGCTTGGATCGTGTTGCGAGAAGTCGCATTCGGATTGTGTCGGCGCGGTCGCGGAGGAAGATTCCCTCTCGTGCTGTGTACCCTATCAGTATTTGCTCTTTTAGTAGTCAGGAAAAAGACAAGCTCACCCCTTGATAACAACGCCGAACTGAACCCCCCAGCCCCGCCAGACCCATTACCCTCCAGGACAACGTCGCCTTTTCGTACGCGGTCGACAAAGTTCATCACATCCTTGAGCTTGCGCTTCCCAACCCCGTCTTCCACCCGCTTGAAAGCAGCGTCGCACGCAGCGAGTTCCTCTTTCAACACTTTACTCACGTTCTCGCGGCCCTTGGCCCATTCGCCATCCTCAACTTCAATCTCGAACTTATACGGCTTGATGCAGTTCTCCACCTGGTCGCTAGTGCTGAAAAACCGGTCGTTAAGGATCCCATTGCACGCTTCCATAATAGCGTTTTGCGCGTACGGGTGAGTTGCAAACGTAGACTGGGCCACCAGGCGTTCCACGTGCTGCTGTATAGCCGCCGCAACCACCGTCGTGGCCACCCGGCCAATGCCCAGCTTCGTGAGGTTCGACGTGGATGCGTCGAGCTTGCGGTGCCAGTACAGATTCTCGGGATCCGCTTTGGGAAGTTCGCTTAATGGGTCTGGTTCTGCAAGAGGAGGCGAGAGATCTTCAATAGGCTTGTTCCAGTATCGCTGCGCAAGGATATCCATGACCCGTTGATCGAGCTCCTGTTTCAACAGTTCTCGTACCTGGGGACGTCCGAAATTCTCGGCAAATGCTTTAAATGAGTGCTTGAAACTGTCTAGGCTTTCAGCCAAGTAGGATTCGGCACTGAGAGGTCGATCGTTGTACTGCACTTTAAACTCGTACGTAGCTTCTTCAAGCTCCTGGCTAATGGCATCCCTCGTACCAGCGAGACTGCGTGCCATGGTTTGCTCAAGAACAGTCATCAACTTCTTGCGAAGCGTAGGCACTCCGACAGACACATCCGCACTTGGCCCGAACTCGCCAGGGTGCGCTGAAAAGAACGCGTTTTCGTTCTTGATAATAGCACTGGTGATGTTGCCGCTTCCACGAGAGAAAAGTGATGCCGTCTGCGGCACTCGAGAGACAACCCCCACGTATCCCAAACGCAGCGGGTATTTCTTGTCTGTCAAGATACTAAATCCCCGTGTGGGATCAACCAAATCCATCTTCGTAATGACTCCGATAGTCCGTTCTCCGCGCGGATCGACGCGGCGGCTGGCCCGAAGAGCTGTGGAATTGGCAAGGTCGACATCAGCGGCAGAGATGGCAAGGATGATATTAGGTGCTTGGATGTATTTGTCGCAGAGGTCCGAGATTTTCTGTTTCAGCTCCGGCGGTTGGTCGGCTCCGGCAACCTGGATATAACCGGGCAAGTCAATGAGCGAAAGATCGGGAACGTGTGGCGAGTAGATATGTAGTTGAATCGGATCATCCGAGACACAGTCCTTGCCGGACACTGCCAGATTGAGATCAGTCAAAGTGCGTTGAATCTGTGAAAAGTCTGTAACTTTGCCCAGCCCAAGAGCAGGGAACTCTCCATACTCGGCCTGAGCATTCGGCGTGTTGACCAGTGTAAGCTCTATCGGGCGCCGAGTGACCATGTTCGACCCCTTTGGCAAGAATTCGTGTCCAACAATGGCTTCCAAAACAGAACTCTTGCCGGACGACTGTGATCCTATCACGACAATTGAAGGCAGAGTCAGAGTATTGGATTGCCCGACCTGGTTCAAAATATTTCGTATCTCGATCATTTTCCGTGTCAAAACCATCATCTGGTCGTCGTTGGCGTCCTTTCGCGATTTCGCGTCGTCATCGTCTGTCTCGTCGTATGCGTAGGCCCCGCCAGCTGCTGCTCCAGCTGCTGCTGCGCCAACTTGGCTCTCGTTTGGCGATTTGCCGCCGCCTCCGTTGTCATTCCCAGAGTCGGCTTCTTCTTTCATGCGAAACATCTTCTGCATCCATTCCGGCAACTCCGTCTCCTCTTTCGTCTTTTGCCATCCGCGATTGGTTTGAGATGCGATATCCTGCAAGTTTTGAAATATGTTTGACGCGGCGCCAGTAGCCGTTTCGCCGGCCTGTTTGAATATGTCCAGAGCATAATTTCCCGCCTCTGATACATCCAGTTAGCTATAAGACCCAGCATGATATAAAATCCGAGATTGCGGCAAACATACGTGTTGCTTGGTATTGCAAATACGCGAGACCAGCAATCATCGCCCCTCCAAACATGGCCGGAATGCGAGCCAGCTTGATCGCAAGTCGCGGGAGCATCCTCGCAAATGATATATTCCTCACCACCAAAACATTGTTGTGAATGGAGCTGGCTCCGACCGGCCATGCGCGGCCTCTGATGGCGACATTATCCACCCGCAAAAGTCCTCCCGTGCGATTTCCGTAAAACTGCGCCTGTCGAGCCAACAAGCCCCTCCGCAACAGCGGAGTCAGGCGATGGGAGACCATCCTCCCGCTCATCGTGCTGGTATTCTCATATGCTGTTGTTTTTGCTGTAGGCGATTGGCGGAATGTGGATCAGCATGATCGCGAGGCCCGGCCTCGGAAACGATAGTCGCAGACAGGATGGGTGCGATGCGATCGATGTGCAAAGGCAATACTATTCGCAGTGCTGGTGACGACGTAGTTAGGTACGCGGGTCGCGGCTGCCTTGTTTCTGCCTGATGCACGTGACCCCACGTGAGTTTAATCCACAAACGGCTAGGCGCTGAGTGAGTCACGGCGATCGCGCTATCACTGCTGGAGCGCCCGCAATGGCGTCAGACAGCTCCGCGTCCAATGAGCTGGTCTTGTGCGCGACCGCTTTTTTGACAAGGACTATATTTCTGGCATACTATTTAATTATATATTGTCTGATAAGGGGCTCGTTGCTTGACTGTCGCTGGTCAGGATTCTTTTCTCGGCGCTGTTCGCGACTTGACGTTCTTTCATTCTATCCACGACTTTATCTGTGTTATATTTTGCTTCACCTTGCCGACAACGGAGCATCATCTTTCTAGCTGGTGTCGCGTTGCCAGCTTGTCACTTGACTGAGCACTTTCTACAGGGGCAATGTGCCGTCTCTTGGTATGCTTGACTTTTTTGAAGTAGTAGTTTTTCTTTGCTGACTGTCCCAGGTCTACAAAGGCAGAAATGAGATCCTCCTCAGCAAACTAGTCACGGAGCCCAGTCACTCGATCCTGACACAGTCGTATGACTCCAGACTAAGACTTGTACGACGCTCTTCCTGATTCTATTAATGTCCTCTACTTACCATATATTGTACAGGACACCCGCCGTCCTGTCAACGGCGACGGCTTCGGCGTCGGCTTCTACCCAGACCCAAAACTCAGCCCCGAGCCCTGCATTTTCACATCGACCCTGCCGGCATGGAACTGCGAGAACCTAGAGCGACTGGCGAGCAAGACGTGCTCTAACCTCGTCTTCGCTCATGTGCGAGCAACGACAGAAGGCGCGCTGGCTGACAATAACTGCCACCCTTTCCAACACAACTCGCTAATGTGGATGCACAATGGCAACATTGGTGGATGGAAATACGTCAAGAGACCGCTGGGCGCCTCCCTGGCAGATAAATGGTATCTAGGCGTCAAGGGAGGCACAGATAGTGAATGGGCATTTGCCTTGTTTCTGGACCTGATGGAGAAAGAAGGCGCAGATCCCAGTGCTGACCCAGGCCCCGAGGGCTTCGGCCAGGCTTTTCTGCGACAGATCATGTTCAAGACCATTGCCAAGATCAACGAGTTGATCCGCCAGATCCCCGAGCAATACAAAGTCACCGATCTCGAAACTAGGAGTCTGCTCAATTTCGCCGTTACCGATGGCCATACGGTGATATGCACGCGGTACGTCAGCAGCAAGACGGACGAGCCAGCGAGTCTGTACTTTTCCTCTGGCACGAAATGGAAGGAGGGCAAGACAAAAGGAATTTTCAAGATGGAGCGCCACGACAAGGGGGCCGACATTGTTCTCGTCGCGAGTGAACCCATCACTTTTGAAAGACGTAGGTTTTCACCTGACCTTAATTTATAGGACTCGTCTAATAGTGAACTGTACAGACAACTGGGTAACGGTCCCGACGAATTCAATCTTGACGATCCATAAGCAGACTGTACTAGTCCATCCTATTCTTGACGAATTCTACAATGACGATCCAAACCATGACCGATCGTCTGTATATGCGCTGTCCAAAGGCCTGGCGCCGCCGGCCGTTGTCTCGCCAAAGAAGAGCACCACTGTCACCGAGACAGACGCAGATGGAACAACTACCATTGACGCTTTGGCGCGGAATGCTGCCCAGATACAGCTTGCTTCATGAAGCGTTCAGAATACTTGTGCAGGCGTTGTAGGTTTATCATGTAAGGTTAATATATTTGGCAACATTTGTGTGTAGCTTGCTAGCGAGGAATTGGGTCAGGTCATTTGCACAATTTGGGTATCTCTATTAAGTGCATATTCGAAACGTATTATACAAATTCTTTACTCTCCCAATTAACCATCATCCCCCGATATATTCGCATGTTTAAAGTACTTCATCCCAACCCACGCGACCACCACCCAGACCCACGCCATGACAGCCGTGAGCACCATCAGCGCTGGGTAGTAACCAACTATAGGCAGAGTCGGATCATCTTCCAACTCTGGCGGCGCATAGGGAGTCTCACCAACATCCCAAGCCCAGCTCCAGACGCCAAAGGAGCTGCCCATCCCCACCACAAAGACGAGCCAGGTGACGAACAAGATAATCCACCCCCACCATTCGGTCTCGGAGTAGTCCCATCCACCGCCGTCGACGACGACGTGGTTTGCCATGTCGATGGTTGAGTGCGTGGCCAGCGGTGACCGGGCGCGGTGTATTTGAAGTGCCATTGAATCGGCTGCTGTAGCTGCAGGCTTGCGGCGCAGCGCAAAGTACGAGTCGGCGCTCGAGGAAGGGGTTGCGATGGGTGGTGGCAGGGCGCTGCCACTGCTGCTGACCGACGCAGGGCGCAGTTTGCTGCTGGTCGATGATTCATTCTTGAACGCCGATATCGAAATGTCATCCTCATCGTCGTCTGTAGTGTCGCTGATCAGACTGGTTGGAGTAGCAGGTTGCTGGAGGTTTTGTTGCTGTTGGTGAGCAGGCGCCGCCAGGGAGCTCGAATTGGCACTCCTCATCATCAACGACCGCGGCCAGTACGAGGGAGTCGTCGGGTTGATATTATTTTTATTCGTTGCTCGTGGCGTCTGCTCCTCGTCTGGTGAAACTATCTCCGGGCTGAAAACCGAGTCCCCTTGATCAAAGTCACAATGATGACGATTCCCATAACTGGCTTCACTCCTTGCAGTATTGGCATTATTGCTGCTCCGCTTTTCCTTCAGTTCCAGGCGAGTCCCCAGCAGCGCAGTCTTTCGCAATGAACCTCTCCTCCTTCGCATTCTTCTCTGCTGCATCGCCGTAGCCATGGCCTGGCCAGCGCTTGCTGGCAGCCCCTCGCTGCTACCGGTAGGAGTATCATCGCCGGTGGTTGTGGTAGTGGTATCGTCCCCGTCTTCGCGCACGTCGTCGTCGGACCGATGATGGTGGCGTTTGGGAGAAAGCGATGCTTCGCCGCCGGATGCCTGGCTCATACGCAGGAACGAGAGTTTCGACATGAGCGTGCCAGACAGCGTGCGCTTGTGGCCGCTGCTTGCGCTGCCGGAGCGCGCTCTCCCTGCGATCTGTGGAGCGTCGCTCATCGCGGTGGCGCCGGCGGGTGGCGGGCTGGTGCCTCCATTTTCCATTGATTAGGTGTGTATATCGATCTGAGTGTTGAGTTTGTGTTCAATTGTCTTCTTCTGGCTGGTCCATGGGTTGCTGGCAGCTGGCAGCTCACCAGCACCAGTGTTGATGCTGTGTTGATGCTGGATGTGGGTGTAACGCAAGTGTGGCTCTGCCCACTCAAAAGCTAAAGGGTCAAATTGTACTAACGCAACTGACACATGTATCTTCGCTGCTATGCACGGCGTTTTTATTTTACTTTTTTCTCTTTCTAATATTTACTGTACGAATGATTCCATGTTCATAGATTTTCTTTAATTGATAAGATACCAAGATCAGAGGAATTCCCTGCACAGTAGTACGTACTGTATCTGCGGAGAACTGGCTATGGCCATGCTTTGTTCTAAGATGATAAAAATATTCAATTGAGTTCCTCACCCGTTGTTCATAATTTTAATTTCATCTTAAAAGCACTTAACTATTGACTATGCTTGCTGTTGTTCACTCGAGTCTTCTCGTGCTAGTTCGGGCCCCGGCGAAACACTAATTCCGCCCAAAAACACCACGGCCGATACTCTCTTCAACTCAAGTCCGCAAAAGACAAGCGACATCCCAGCACGCCGCAACGATGGCCGCGCGACTCCCGTCTCTCTCGGGACGGCTGTCCCAGCTGTCTCTCAGCTCCAGCTCATACTCTCCCTTGTCGTTTCTTGTTCCGCGAATCCAGCTCCAGCAGCAAAACCAACAAAAAATTCGGCATGCGAGCATCCTCTCGTCGCTCTCCGATAACCCTGGTGCATACAACAAGAGAATCCGCAAGGGTCGCGGTCCTGCCTCGGGAAAGGGTAAAACAGCCGGTCGTGGTCACAAGGGCCAGAAACAGCATGGAAAGGTCCCTGCGGGCTTTAATGGTGGCCAGACGCCGGAGAGGATTGTACATGGAGAGAGAGGGGAGGAGAATATGTACGTTTTGCGTATTCTTCACAAGCATTTCAAAAATTCAATTGGATATTGAATAACAACTTACGAAATTTAACACAGCTTCGCCATTGACCTCGTCACCGTCAACCTAGACCGCATCCAAGAATGGATTGACCAAGGCCGCATCGACCCCAAATACCCCATCACCCTGCGCGAACTGCACTTTTCCAACTGCGTCGGCGGCATCAAGGAAGGCGTCAAACTGCTTGGACGAGGCAAGGAGAAACCACTCAAACAGCCCATCCACCTAGTCGTATCTCGCGCCTCGGCCGACGCCATTGCCGCCGTCGAGGCTGCCGGCGGATCCATCACCACGCGCTTTTATACTCGTGCTTCGATCGCGCGAATCCTGAAATTCCAGACACATCCGTACTACTCGACGCAATGGGCGGAGAAGAGCGGTAGCGAGTTTTTGACGAAATGTCTGGGCGAGTTTGAGGAGGCCAAGATCTTGGCCAGGGGTGATTTTGTGTATCGGCTGCCGGACCCGACTAAACGAAAAGATATTGAGTATTATCGTGACCCTGCGCATCGTGGTTATTTGAGTCATCTGTTACAGCCTCACGAGGGCCCCAGTTTGTTCTTCCGTTCGCCTGTCGAGAGAAAGTCGACGGCTGGTGTCAAAAAGGAGAAGGTTTTGGGACCGAACAGATTGTGGTAGTCTTGTTTTTTTCCTCGTCAAGGAAGATGACTGTTTGTTTAGAATCATGTATAGTACATTTATTGCTTCGTTAGGTGTAATAACAATTTCCTTATCTGCTAATACATATTGACATGGATATTAAAGTCGAGCTGGAATCACCAGTAATTAATTGGTTTTGACATTTTGAAATTTCAAGAACATTTTTTGAGAGAAAAAAAATTGAATATCCGCTATATCACTTTACAGATAATCAAACAAGAGGTATCAAATAATAGTACATATCACGTCGCTCAGCGCAACAAAAACGAAAACAAAAACAAAAAGACATGCACATAGAGCCCAATCAAAATGTAACAACCATCATAATTATAATCAATTTAGGAGATCATACCGAGATGCATAGCAAAAATACCGAAAAAAATAGCTAAAAGCAGAGAGCGCGAAAGCGAGATAGAGATGAGAGATGATCAACGCCGTGCTTGCTATCGTCATCCCATCACATAATATAAACACAAAAATAAACCCGGGTATCGTCGGCTCATAAAACGCTGTTAAGATCATCAAGATGGAAAATGGGTATCATTGAGGGTAACAACGACTGTCGCCCTGTTCATGCATGCTCGAGTGTATGCAAAATAACCCACCACGCCCAACCGATCGATCCTCGTCAAGCCGAAGTCGCCGGATTTTGTCCCATAATACCAAAAAGTCGTAAATCCATGTCGCATAAAATATTACCCAGCACTGGGTAACGAAAAGGTTCCATCTTGCATCAACAATCTATGTGATGTACCGGATGAAAACTGGTGTTTCCCCCTGTTCAGAATCTCCAGGTAGATTCATTTAAAGCCTCATTGGACACCTGAGACAAGTCTCTGAACCAGGCACAGTCAAGTACTTGTCTAATGGTCCACCTTCTATTCAAGTCCATTTCCAGACAGTGGCGAATCAGATCCAGAACCTCATGGCGGCTCTTGTCGTCCACGTCCCCAGCGAGAACCGCTTCCTGGTCCCATTCTCCTTTGATAATGTTGGAATGTGTTCGTGGCCCGAAACTGTCCTGGAAAGGACGAGAGCCGACAACTGTCGCGTAGACAACGACGCCAAAAGCCCAGATATCGACAACGGGGTCTACCATGCCAGCTGATGACAAAAGAAGCTCTGGCGACGCATATTCCAAACTTCCGGCAACACTTGTACTAGATCCACTAGGACCAATGTTCTGCGGCGGAGGCCGGTCGGCAGGGTTGTCGTACGAGTCCATAGGCTCTTCGTTCGTATCCGTTGTCATCCATTCTGCCATGCCAAAGTCACAGAGGACAAGTTTGGCTGTCTCGCTCCCATCTTCAGATGTAACAGGGTCAAGTAGACAATTCTCTAGTTTGATGTCGCGATGAACGACTCGCATGTCCTGATGCAAGTAACGTATTGCCGAAGCCAGCTCGAAGCAATATTTTTTCGCCAGATTTAGGTCTAGACCGCGACGATTTGCTTTCACCAAGTCAAAGAGCGTTCCACCAATAGCGAGCTTAGTGAAACAAAAGGTGGCGTAGTCGGTTTCATACACCGCTTCGAGGGAAAGTATATGATGGTAGTTCAGCTGCCGCCAGATACGAACTTCATGATCGAATTCGGCTTGAACCTGATCATTTTCGCGCTCACTTCTACCGGAGACAAGCTTCTTCACAATCTTCACGGCTAACCGACGCGTGTTGCCGTTCTTTTCCACCTTAAACGCTTCTTTCACCGTACTGAAGCCACCGTGTCCGATCTGTTTGCCAATAACATAATCCGTTCCAACCATTTGACCTTCGTCGTCTGGTTGAGAAGTTACGTTCTCTTCGGGGGAGCTCCACATGGATAGGAAAGTACTAGCAGGCGACTTGGCACTGGAGCTTGTTGACTTGCGCGAACGCTGGCGTATCAACTGACGCCAACTATTGCCCTCAATGGTATAACTTCTGGCCTTGTTTCCGTAAGATGCACCAGCGCCCATAGACCAGATGTTAGGGTCATCGAGAGAAGCGGCTCGATGGACAAGCGGAGACGATGACAGTGGCGAGAGGAGCACGTCTTTCATGCCCTCTCTGGGATAACGCTCTCTGGGGTACTCGGACGGCGTTCTAACTTCTTCCAACGGAGACATCGTAGATACCGAAGTCAGAGAAGTCGGCCGGCCAATGTCTAGGCCCGGTGACTGGTCGTCGTTTCTTCTGGGGATGAAAGAAAGCCCAGTACCAGCTGGGAACGGGCGCTGTCTGCCGTGCTCTTGCTTAGTAGGTATTTCATCCGTACCGTGATCTCCATCGTCTTGAATTTGCATTGGACGCAAATTAGATAACCGCGATTGGAGTTGATCATAGGCAGGATCTCGAGAACCAAAGCCCTGAGGAGAGACATCGCGTTCGTCGCGGTAACTTGAACCCAGGCTATCCTTCAAACTATGATTGACCAGTGGTTTTTGTTCGCGAAAAAATCCATCGAAAGGCGATGAATATGCATCTTCTGGTTTGTGAGAATAGCTCATGTCAGACTTGAACTGATGGTCATCAGAACGGGGGACGGCCATAGGCGGAGTCTCTGTATGCAGCTCATCTATCACATTTTGCTCTCCGTCCTGCCATTGCCTGGTGGCGGCGTTGCTTTCCTTCGCCTGTCTTTGGTTGTCATTGTCGTCGCGATAGTTGCGGACGGGGCTAGGAGACTGGCTTCGCGTAAAGATCGTATCGATTTTCAACCCTGCAAACGATTCTCGCTCAGCAAAAGCCATGCCCCCGGTATGCTGGTTTTAATGCGGAAGGAGATCTCTGAGAGGCGTCCGCATGTCATACCCAAGGCGATTCCGGCAGTGTATAACGATTTCGAGCACGTTTCCTCTTTTAAAATACTTTTAGCAGAGCGCGACAACGAAAAAGTGTCAACAACTTGTGCAGCCTGTTGATGACGTCGTGGTTGTTGGTAGCGGGGAAACAAATGTCATGAGCTCTCGTTCTTGGAGAGAGGGTCAAGGGACTTGCGTGCAACGAGGCGAGACGAAGCGATGAAATGTAATATCGAGCGAGAATGAGGACAGATGAACGACTGCTTGGGCAAGAAGAGGAGGGGCGACACCAAAAAAAAGAGAAGCGGTTATTAATTCGATTGAGTAAGTACGAAAGGAACGCCGAGAGCGAACAACAAGTGGGGAGCATTCCATCCGCAGCCAATGGAAAGCAACAGCAGAGCTCGCCGCCCGTACGGTACCGTCGCTCGGACACACTAGTTCCGATATGGGCATGGTGGCGCCTGCGGAGCCCAGTTGGGTCACCGATGCTGACTCACCACTGCTGAGCCCGCGTATCACATGACTTTCCGAGCTTTCTTGGGCAACACCGGCCTCCCCCGAACCGCGCTACCCGCGACGATCTCGAGACTAGCCCCTGATTGGCATGAGCCAGACAGTCCTCCAATCACAGCCACGGAAAGCCCGCTTGTAACCGTGCGGGGAAGACTCCAGCCAGCAGACCAACCACAGGCCCATATAGCCGACAGCCGCGCGCGACGGGCGCTTGCCGCACCAACACGGCAACCACCACCAAAAGCCCCCTTTTTCATCGTCACGGCAGGGGCCAAGCCGTAACCAGGCGACGTACTTTTGTATTATCTGTTCTCAGTGTCTACACTTTACAGCACGGCCGGGGCAAGCCTCCGATTCTGGCCTTTTTCGTTTCATCGAGTGCGGCGGCACAGTGTGCTACCGGCTTCCATTCCTTTTATTTTGTTACGTGGTGTGTTAAGCGACCCCCTCTCCGCCGCGATTGATACTCGCTTTCTTCCACGAAGCCACGGTCCAGACAGAGACAAACGGTTTTTTGCAATTCAATTCGACTCAAGCGTATCGCATTCTTTCAACTTGCCGGCTCAACCTATTCGCGATCTATGCCTGTGACCTGGCGAAACGGTATCAGCGGGAAGGGTTTTACAAGTTCGATTGTTTGATGTTGGGAAAGTCCCTCTCTCTCTTTCAAAGTCGTAGAGATGCCGAGGCCTCAAATAATTAGGGCCGGTTTGTGATTCATTTTCCTTGGCTGATTTGCGCACAATACTAATACATACGTTTCTAGATACCATCGACCTGCAAGATCAACATGCCCCGTCGGCGAAAGACCACGGCTCGCATGGGCCCCGTAACGGTTCCTCACATCACAATCAATCGTTGCGTCACGCCGAGCAACAGGCCAAAGGGGATCTATCCACCAGCCCTCGGGTTTCTTTGGACCACTTCGATGATGACGATGAGCACAGCCAGATTGATATAGCCTATGACGAAACAGAGGACCTGGTGGCCGAACTTTCAGGCTCTCGCGACGGTGAAAATGGGCACTACGAATCTGGGGGCGATGGCAACATGGATGGTGATGAGGACGACGACTTGCTGGATGATGATATGATGGACAAGATCTCGTCGTCTCCGTCCATCGATGACGGTATGTTTAGATAACACTACGCATGGTGAAAGCTCACTCATGGCGCTACAGAGGACATTGATTTCGAGTTTGTTTACGCATTGCACACGTTCGTCGCAACCGTCGAAGGACAAGCAAATGCCTCCAAAGGTGATACTATGGTTCTTCTCGACGATAGCAACAGTTACTGGTGGCTTGTCCGGGTTGTAAAGGATGGTAGCATTGGTGAGATGCTTTTCATAACTCCCTGGTTCCTGCTAACATCTGAAAGGATATTTGCCTGCCGAGCACATCGAAACGCCGACGGAAAGATTGGCAAGATTGAACAAGCACCGAAATGTGGATGTATGTGTCTACCTGACAAGTTGGCAGCTGGTTGCTTGTTGCTAAACTGTGTATAGCTTTCTTCTATGATGCTTGGGGATAATCCGGAGAAATCCAAGAATCCCCTCAAAAAGGCGATGCGCCGTCGCAACGCCAAAACCGTCACTTTCGCGTCACCCACGTTCTTTGAAGCCTCCGACATCGATTACTCTACCGAGGAAGAGGAAGAAGAAGGCGAAGGCAAGGACGTGGCTGAGGAAGAAGAGGCCAGTCGAGCCGAGACTGAGACTGTCCACGACGACATCCATGACGAAGATATTGTTGTTGAGCCTCTGAAGCCGAAATCTAATAAAGAAAAAGCGCCCAAGGTCGACACCGAAGAAATTCAAGCCGACCGTTCAAGCTTAGACAAGTCTCGCCCGAGCGACGAATTGCTGGATCGACCAGGCGAACATGTCAGTCGGTCGAGGAATGGTACACTGCGAAACACAGATTCTTTCTTTAAGGATGACACCGCCGAACCCAAGAAAATCTCTCTAACCCCAAATCTCCTTCGGGACGACTCTGGTAACAGCGTGGCGAAAACCGAGCCACAAGAGGTATGCTTTTTTTTCTGATAAGCTTGATCGCATGCTAACTCCTATATCTCTTCAGGGACGTGTCAGTCTGGAATCACTTGAAAAGTCGCTATCTTCTGGAGAAAAGTCCAAACGCAAGGATAAAAAGCCAGGAATGCTTAGTGGCCTGTTCAAACGGAAAGACAAAAAGGGCAGAACTTCAGAAGATGACGCAGATGAATCTGAAAAGACACCGGAAGAGTTATCACCTATTTCTACACAGTCCAAAATGTCTTCGGAATCCTTGCGTGACGCTGGCAATGCCAAACCCCAGGCAATGCAGAGACAGACGAGCAAATTGCAAAAACAACCGCCAGCGGACCTTGTCACAGCAACTCAGCAACCACGTACCAGCCAGGACACACCTTCCAGCATACCTTCGTCCCCTGTTAAAGAAGATCACGGCCCTTCGATTCGACGGGTTATTTCACCTTCGGGGGCAGGAGTTGTGGCGCCACTCCAACTGCGGTCTTCTCACGAAACAAATTCGTCGCCTTTCGAACAGCGAATGCAGGGAAGCGAGACTTCTTCTCCTGCGAAGCCATCTAGCCAAACTTCGCCCAAGCAATGGCAGTCTACTCTGTACGAGGACGAGGATGAGGTTGACGAGATAGTTCCAGTGAAATACTCGCCAAAGCTGCAACAACAACCGACGCAACAACCAGCCCAGCCACCACCGCAGCAGAAACCGCCACAACCACAACCACTGCAGCTGCAGCTGCAACAACAACCAAATGGTACTCGAGACAACCGTCGAAGCCTATCAGAGTCCCCGGTAGATGTTTCACCAACGCGTATTCAACCCCCAGGATTGATGGTGGACACTTCTTCTCCGGACGAGCATTCTGTTTCACCACTATCTTCTGAGCGCTCTTCTCCCGAACTGATCGATGCTGCTGAAGGTAAGGCGGACGAGGCGACACCGGTGTCTACTGTTTCGTCCACGGCCACGGCGCCATGGAGCGATTCGGGCTTGCGTTCGTATCTTGAGGACGGAAGCGACATCAAAGACCTCCTCATTATCGTCCACGACAACTCCAATGTGCAACCTGCGGGCCCTGATCACCCCATCACAGGCAGCCTATTCAAGCACGAAAGCAAACGCCTCAAGGAGATGACGGGGCAGCTGGATGATTTGCTCTCCGGCTGGGTCACTCGAAAATCCGACCGACGCCCAAACAACAAGATTTGAAGCTTGATTCGTGTGTCGGAAATATTCCAATATATACGCAGAAGTAGCATGTATGGTTTCACCAAGCATGCCAACGCTGCGACTTTCAAATGCTATACAACATACGTTATGAAGAATAAGCAATGAGCCACTGCGTGATGACACACGTTTGGCGCCGAATACACATCTGATGCCTTCTCTCGCTTGCTGTTCTTTCCCTCTTTTTTTCTTCGTTCACATAGCGCATGCTGCGCTTTGCTTTGCCCTCCATATTATATTATCATATGGAGGGTCTGTGTTGTTTGAGTGATATACAGCCGGCCCTGTTTCCTTTTCTCGCTTTGTATGCCATCGTTGGACTGTTGTTCGATTTCGAAATACCCATGTCTATATGAGATTGATCGATCCAATGCTATCATTGTTTGAGGTTTGACGTAAATTAGCCCACATGCCCAACAGAGTAATCCAGATGTAACAAAATGACGATCGGCGGCACGCTAACAGCTGAAGCCACGAGACCGAGACAGCTGAGCCCGACCCCGGCCCCGAGCCCCATGATATCATCCATCTTCAGCTCCTTCTCCGCGGGACCGTTTGTTTTTTCCCCTGTCAACAACAACATTTGAATCTTTTCTCTTCTCTCTTTCTTTTATCGCTTTTGGTATCGTCAACAAATAAACTAACGCCATGTCCGATCCGTACTACAACCAGGCCCCTCCCGGTCCCGGAGGATACCAGCAAGGATATCCTCCCCCGCAAGGAGGACAGTATTACGGCGGTGATTACAACCAGCAGGGAGCCCCGCCGCAATATGGCCAGCAAAACCCTCCGCCTCATCCGCCCAAGGAACCGTATGGATATGGTGGTGAGGGTTACCAGCAGACTCCTCCACCCCATGCCCAATATCCTCCTCCTGGTCAGTATCATCCTCCTGGACAAGGCCATGCCGCGGGGCAGTACCCGCAGGAGGGGGCCCGACAAGGCGCTGCGAGTGAATACTAGTACGTTCTCCTATTTCTTTGTCGGAAAAGAAACTGCTCTTTTTGGAAGAATATGTTCTCACTGTTCTATAGCAATACCGGGCCACCATCCCAATATCAGCAAGGCGCACCACCACCAGGCGCGCCAGACGCAAATGGCGAAGAGCGCGGCCTGGGCGGTACTCTGCTCGGCGGAGCTGCCGGTTACTACATGGGACACCAAGCGAACCATGGATTCCTGGGTACGGTAGGTGGCGCAATTGCCGGAAACATGCTCAGCAACAAGCTGGACGACAAGAAGGAGGAGAAGAAGCACCATAAGCATGACAAACACAATGGTCATGGTCGCGGCCGTCATCGTCGTCGCCATAGTCGTCGCCGGAGTGGCAGTAGCAGCAGCAGTTCTTCGTCTTCGTCTTCGTCGGATGGGAGCAGGAAGCATCACCACCATCACCATCATTAGAGACATGTCAGGTCTTCCAGCTTACTGCGTACACCATGGCTTTGATTTCAGTCAATGCTGTAGATGATTATTATTTTTTTTTAAACAAATGTGTTTTCTTGTACAGGGAGACTGCCTGGTGCAGTCGGGTTTCTGGATGATAACCGGTTGATATCTGGGACTTGTGCTTAGCTTCTCGTCCGAATAAGCGGTGTCCTTGTTTTTCGATGGTTTGGGTTGTTTACTATGTTGTGGAATTTGCATTTGGATGCCATAGCTTCTCTTTTCTTTCCAATTTTTTTTCCTTTTCAATGAATCTAACCGGAAATCATGGACAGAATATGTGTACATGTATACATAACAGAGATGGGCAACTGTCTCGAATATGTAGAACTGGTTGAGTTCATCTTAATTGCAGCGAATGATGAGTCGTAAACATATTCTTTCACTTACACATGACCACAAGGATATCTTTAAACAGTTAATTATCATTCGTAATTCAACTATGGAAACCTCTAAGCGCCGACTTGCGACACCGAATTGTCTTCCCGGCGTCAACGCATCTAAAAATAACCCTAACCTAGAAGTAACCACAAAGTCACATTAAGGCCCTCTCCAGCCACTGCACTACTGATATATTTGCAGACTACGCCTTTAACAAGGAGGACTCGAAAGTTAGGAGTTTCAAGTATTGATTGGCCCGAAACCAATCGATTGGTTCGCGTTGCGCGACCAATGCAAGGGAGAGCGCTTGGCGACGCTTTTCAGGGGGGTTTTGGGTACGTAGTGAACTAGGAAAGGAGTCCTGGAGAGGCAAATGATTTGCTATCCTGAAACGAACGCCATGGAAGTGTGAGCCCCTTCTTCAGGCTGGTAGAGGATGATGTAAAGTTGGGGGTTGGGGAACTGGACTTGACTTGTTACATACACCTTTCGTCTTTTGAATTGTTGATCAATCTTACGTTACCATTCTATTTGTGCTGGGAAGTTCAACTGCAGGTTTTATCAGTTGATAAATCGCTCTGACTTGCCTGGATATACTCTTGATTATTGTGCAGTCGCCCGGTTTACTCGGCCTACTTGACGAGCTGTCGCTGGCAGACTGAAACTTGTCGTTCCTCCGTCTGAGACACGAGCACAGGGCTTTTTTTTAATATTATTATTCGCGAAAAATCCAACCATGGTGAATTGCAGCAAAATACTTCTTTTGCTATGGGCCGGCACTGCAGCGTCGGTTTCCCTTTCGCAGTACGAGAAGATCACCAACGTTCCCAATACCTGCCTCGCAATCTGGAACAAAAAGATTCCGGAATGCAAACGCGCAGATTTCTTGGGCAGCGGCTGCTCGCCGCTATGTTACGCAGGACTGAGCGTCATTGATGCGGAAGTACTAGCAGAATGCGCGGATGTCGACGCCAGCATTCACTCTCTACTCGGAAGGTTCCTCGCTGGCGAGGGGCCTTCTACTATGTGCGATGGCGGTGCAGTATCAGCAAAGAAATCGACATTAACATCAACGTCAACGTCGCAGACAATGAAAGAGCCGCATCAGAGTGCAGATACACATACCATTCACCCAATAACTGCAACTGCTGCGCAGACAACAGCAGCGCCTGTGTCGACGGAGGCTACACAGTCGACAACATCTGTCTCGTCCTTTTCCTCTTCTTCTCCATCCACATCGACGACAACATCCGCCAGTCCGACCACTATAGCGGGTACAACAACAGCCCAGCAAGCAGACAGGACGACAAGTGCAACTACTTCGAGTTCCAGTCCGACATCCGATCCGGACGCCAAGGGATTTGGCGGGGTGGGAGACGCAAATGATATCCTCGGGGGACACAGCAGTGCGGGCCAGTTGGAGACGCCGTGGACCAGCCTAGTGGCAGCCGTGATTTGCGCGGTCAGTATGGGGTCGGTGCTGTAGTGGCAATAAAGATGCATGGAGTACGTAGTTGCAGATGTATATAGCAATGAGAAGACTTTTCAGCTCAGCCTTTGTGTGACAGCGTAGTGATTATTTATTCCCCTGCCTACGGACAGCGCAGATCAGCCGCGGCAGCCGAGGTCGGAGCGAGCCTGTATCCAGTCAGTTGCAGCACAGCCGACCCCACAAATGAAGCGGCAGAGAGGATGCAGCTTATCGCGTCGTTTCGTCGTTTGGCTGCTAATAACAGCGGACCACGTCGCATCGTGTACGGTAATAATTGTCAATTGAAGAGGAGAAAGTGCGGATCCCCGCGATCGGCTGACTGATGCGCGATCCGCCGGGCGGGGCGCGGCGGGCCAACCAGCATCCGAGGCGGCCTTATCTCAGCCCGCCCCGTGCCTGCCGCATCAGATCGAGGGTTCTTTCCTTCCGGTGTCTCTCTTCGCTCGCTTTTCGTTTTCTCTCCTCGTTTTGTCCTCTCTGTTTGATCTCTTCTCGTCAGTATATAGACCACGAACTGCTCTCGCCCTTCTGTGAATCTCGTGGCTGTCGGGCTACAAATACGATAGCGATTATCGCCAACTAGCGCGTGCTCAGCTTCCGATAACGTCCTGTCACGCGCGCTCCACTGATACCCTACGCTCCACTGTCTGTCCACTGAGTCACCAGATATATAATGTATATTATTTAATCGTTACCTCAGCCTCACTTCTGCAATCCTCGGCCAATTTCATACTTACACACATCTCTCTGGCTTCGACTGTCCGTCTACACGGGTCGATATCCCTGCGCAGTGAGAGAGAGAGATAGAGAGAAAGGACCATGTCCTTTCTGGCCGGGCATTCGCTCCCTCAGCACTGTGAGCCCTCGTCCGAGTTCCTCGTCTGGGTCTCGTCCACATTCCACATATGCATCCCCAGCACTCTCGGTCTGATATCGTCGATTCTCGGCTGTCTCAGTATCGTCTCCTGGCTGTTCGCTCAGCTACCGCAAATCTACAAGAACTATAAGATCCAGTCGACGGCCGGCCTGTCAGCTTTTTTTCTTGTGGAGTGGTGTCTTGGTGATACAACGAATCTGGTCGGTGCGCTGTTTACTCGCCAGGCGTCATGGCAGGTTACAATTGCTTCGTACTACGTCTTCGTTGACGTCGTGCTTGTGTTTCAGTATTATTGGTACACTTACATCAAGAAAGTGAGCAAGGGGAAAGATGGCCTGAGGTTCGACGACTCTTTCGATCAGGATAATGGTCCTGTCTTGGAGGGTGTTCGGGTATATCCCAACTCGGCCGGGCACACAAAGCCGACTCATTTGATGCATCCATCCGAGCCCAAGGACATGAGCCTTCCGAAGAAGCAGGGCCCCGAGTCTCCGCAGTTCTACTCGCCGTCCTATTCGGAAAAGTCCAACAAAACGCGTGCTAACCGCGAGGCTCGCCCGAGCAGCAGTCTTCCCCTTGGAGTCTCGCCCAAGACCATTATCCTAACGTCTATGCTCTGTGCCGTGTTAGCAAATGCGTCCCCGACTAACACGACTCAAAGCCGGGTGTCATCCCATGAGCTCGACATCGAGACTGCTGGGCGGATTCTCTCCTGGATGTCGACCATTCTCTATCTCGGCTCTCGCCTGCCTCAATTGTATAAGAACTATGTCCGCAAAAGTACCGCGGGCCTTTCGCCGCTTCTCTTCATGGCCGCCTTTTCCGGCAACTTTTTCTACTCTGCGTCGCTCCTCACCAACCCCAACGCCTGGTACGACTTCCCCGCTTATGGTGGAGGCGGCTGGGCTGATGCCGAGGGCAACAACCGCGAGGAATGGGTCTCTCTCGCCCTCCCCTTTTTCCTCGGTGCTGCCGGTGTTTTGAGTTTGGACGCTTTTGTCGGCGTGCAGTTCTTGCTATACGGCGAAAACGCCGATTATCCCAACGTCGAAGGCGGCGCTCAGGATTCACCTCGCCGAAATTGGAGGCGAGTGAGCGGGTGGATGCGCGGCTGGATTCCTTCAACTGAATTCAATAGATTGCTTCTGAGCAACTCGCGATCGACTACCCAGTCAAACGAGACACAGGGACTATTGGTAAATGCATCCGATAGCAGTCAACCTAGCTACGGCGCTGTTTAATAGATAACATTTTGTTTCGGGGATTATTTTTGCGGAGGATTAACGATTCAATGACTGATCTTGCATAGATGAGCGGTTTGGACTAGGGTTTTTTTTTCGTTTTTATTTCGGGTTTTATGGGTATACAACTATACATGTACATACGTGATGAGACTCTTTACATATACGTCAGATCTACTGGTATTGAAATTTGACAGCCAGAGGTTGGAATTATTAAATCGAATATCAATCATTACATCAATTGACCCAACTGCACAGGTGACGTCTCGATCATTCAATTGACGGTTAAATGGCCAATGGGTGTGTTTGATGCATGTATGCAGTATGTAATCCACCTCAAAGCTGTCGACATCTACACATACACTTTACGTACTCACAGATTGAATCTACAAGTCGTAAACACTCCAGTCTGACTGATAATAATTATGATTATACTTCAACATCTATGATTCATTTTCATTTGCATTTGCATTTGCGTGGCATTATTGAATACTTCAATGTAGTTTTACTTTCTCAGGTCCGTTCCCAATTCCAATTCGGGCCTCTTGTCTTGACTGTCTTGACAGGGGATAAGCAAATCACACACGAAGAAAGTTAATAAAAAGAATTAAAAAGAAAAGGAGAGAGGAACGCTCTTTTGTACACGAGAGAACACCCGCCTCCAAAGAATCGAAGAAGAAAAGAAGAAGACGAAGCGGGAGTTTTAACCAAGCTAATGGAATGTACAAGCAAGAAAGAAGAAGAAGAGAAAAAAAAAGTTCCTGTACACTCAAAAAGGGTTTTCTATATTAGCGGTCGCTTCGCATCTTGGACGCCCCGGCGGATGACATCTTCAATGCGCCATCGCGGAGGGATGAGTTTGTCGTTGCCGGCGCGCTGATGTTGGCGATGCCATTCCTGTTCCATGTCCGGGGTCAGACCCTCTGGAGGCGGCAGGGCACCGCCAGCGATGCCCGTCGAGAACTTCAGCTGGAGCACATTGCCGATTTCGTCGCAGGCTGTCAGGAGCCGGTCGAGATCTTCCTTATTGTGCGCTGCCGAGACACAGAAGCGTGCGCGTGATGAGACGAGTGGTGTAGCCGGGTAGCCGACAATGACAACGGAGATTTTCCGTTTGAGCATTTCGTGTGAAAAGGCGGGCATTTTGGCGGGGCTGTACAGGAGCAAGGGGATGATGGGCGAGTCGTCGTGTCCGTACACGATGAAGCCGAGGCGTTTCAGGCCGAGGCGGACATATCGAGAGTTGAAGGCTAGTCGCTGTAGACGTTCTTCGCCCTGGCCTGGCAGGATATCGCCGTTTATGAGGCGGAGAGAAGTCATGATTTGCGTGAGGATCGGGGGCGTTGGAGCCTCTCCAAACACTACTCCGGCGTTCGACGCTCGGAGAGAATCAATAATAGCCTTGTCAGCTGCAATGTATCCTCCATTGGCGCCAAAAGACTTGGTCATGGTGCCCATCAGAATGTCTACTTCGGCAGTGTCCACGCCGAAGTAATCGCAGACACCTCGTCCGCGAGGTCCAACTGCACCGATCGAGTGGGCCTCGTCAATAAACAGGTTGAACTTGTATTTTCGCTTAAGCGCAATCAGGCCTGGTAAATTGCACATCGATCCTTCCATAGAGTAAAGTCCTTCCACAACCACCAAAATCTTCTTCCAGGGCCGGTGGGTACGTGGCTGACCTTGTGAAATCGCTTCGCGGAGTCTGCGTTCCAGCGACTTCATATCGTTGTGCTTGAACATACCAATCGATGCCCCTGAGAGTCGTGCACCGAAGCGGATCGATGCGTGATTTAGCTCATCTGAAATGATCAGACACCCTTTGCTGACCAACGCAGGGAATACGTTGGCATTTGTGCCGAATCCCATGGAAAAGATCATCGATGCTTCCTTGCCCACAAACTTGGCTACCAGGTCTTCGACTTCAACATGGAGATCAGTCGTTCCAGCATCGGCGCGGGTACTGGCAGTGCTGATACTGTATTTGCGCAGGTTTTCTTCCACAGCGTCGGCACATGGACCCTCTGACTGCGCGAACCCAAGGTAATTGTACGAGCTCATGTTGAGCGTATCTGTCGTGGTGCCCGTGAAATAAAAGTGCCGGTTATAGTCATCCGTGGCGCGGTCAATGAGAGTAATATATCGGCCCGGAACCCCAGTCACTGGACGTTCGAAGCAGTCGTTAATGCGCAGCTTGAGTCGACGGACATAGAAATTATCGAAATCGCTATTCAATGCCCCGTATCCGTTGCGTGGTTTCAGGTGCCGGTAATCCGCCTCCTTAAAACGCTTCCCGAAAAAGTCTCGGACGTGACCGAAAGCAATCAATATTAAATAACTAACATAGGTTGTCAAGAGATAATAATACGGTGGTTCGTCCATTATAGGTTCGGGAAAGTGCCCTCCTGGGTGCCGGCTTGTGTGTCTGTGGCTTGGATGGGAGAGGGGAGCAAACTGAGCATGTTGCTTAGCCAGTTGTCTGGTCTCCTCGGCCGATGGAGGCTTGAAGAGGGTAGTCGGTGGCTCATCCATGTTGGGGCTATCGGCAGTCGCCGTCGAAAGCGATATTGTTGGCAGTGATAACGAGGCAGAGCTGATTGGGACGGCCGGGTTTGGAGGGGGGGTCGCTCGGCTGGCTGCGACCAGGGCGGCGTGCGCAGTCGATGGCTCAGCCTTTGACTTGGGCGACGTCGAGAAGAATTGGGTTATACGGCTGGACTTGGATGTCGAGTTCTTGATCGGAATGCCACCCTTCTCCGCGGATGGTGAGTTGTTGGAAGGGGAGGAGTTGCTGGAGAATGGGCTCGAGGGTCGACGAGGCATCGCAAGAATACCGTGCTGGTCAGAGAAAATCAAAGCGATATTGTCACCAATTCGGGTCCAGTCATCGAGTTCTGACAACTAGATTTCAGGAGTCACAAGAATCGGGGCGCCTGTTCTTGAAATGTTAGCCAATTCTCGACACGTCCGAGTCCGAGGGCTTCAATGCGAAGCGATAGCACACTGGCAAGCCGCCCAAGACAGCATATGGCCGGACAAATAATGGCAGATGAGCGTCAAAGACAGACATACCCTTGCATTCCCTAACGACGCAGGCCGAATGAATCCGATAAAACCAAGGATGGCAGATAAGCGGTCAAAGGCACGCGGGGAGGCCCAGACAGTGGACAGCCCTGGCGGCTCAGACTCTCCTCACAGACGGAAGTGATTCCCGGACAACGACCTCGAGGACACCAGAGAGATAGTGGTTTTTAGGGGGGGCGGACGACGAGATGGAGAAGAGGAGATCCTGGCTCGAAGACAGAGAGGTTGGTTGGAGGTGAATTGCTTCGGCGGCGGATCCATCAATAACTTACAGGGAGCTCGAGCGCGGCCGGGCGTTACCAGGGAGAACGGGGAATACGAATACGCAATACGGGTACACGCGTGCAAATACTACGTGTAACATGCGTACAGTCATATATCAACAGTAATATTTCCGTATCTTACCCATCGGCTGTAAGATTGAAAATTTATTGCCCCTGGATCGCCCACGCTGGGCCCAGACAGGCTTAGCGTCAGGCTGCTCTTGCCTCTGGAGCCTCAGCTTTTTTCCAGCAATCGACACTATGTTCATTATTATTATTTGTTTTAATGTTTGGCACCGCTGGCTGTTAGTGTTAATTAGCTCGTGCTGCCTTATCGTACTGGCCCATTTCGGATGGCTAGACTATCTCGACTATCGCCTGTTATCTTGCTGTGCAGTTCAGGGCGTCAATAATGACCTCATTCACGAGGTTCATGCCGCAAACGTCTCGTACTAATCACACGGCAATTTTCAAGGCGCAATTACTAGCATACCAACTCCTACTAACAGTGATTCAAGGTGTTGCTGCAACGTGCAAGCCCTGTCCATTCAAAGGGCATACAATTACAGGGTACATACTCCGTACATGATTAGTACGCCGTAGAGCGACAACTGCCGGAGCCACTGCCACAGCACCGCATTACTAACGACGTTCCACAGCATTGTCATTCGCTTTAGGTTTTTCAGACTTCACATCTTACGCGGAGAGCGTAAATACCTTAACACAGAACATCAATTGATACTACTAATCACCGTTTTTTGGCAGCGACGCTTTCGTCCCGGCTTGTTTGCGGAAAACAAAAGTTACGCCCGCAAGTAGCCGACTCCCGAGCCTGGAACCTTCCCCACGTCTACCGATAATAAGAAAATTATTCCCCGATATTATGATCTTGGAGCATCTCCTATAGCAACTTCCATTCATCCGAACAGAGTCTTGACTTTTAAATATGATCCCCCCGCGAGCAGGTCCGGAGGAGGCCAAAGAATTGTGGCGGCCGTCGGCGCCCGAGCGAACACAGATTCACCATTTCAAAGACCTGGTCAATCGCAAATACAGTCTGCAACTGGCAGACTACCACGATCTCTGGAAATGGAGTGTGTCAGAGCCAGCGCTTTTTTGGGAGGAGGTTTGGCATTATACAATGGTCAAAGCACATTCTCCATTCACCAAGGTATGCAATTGCTATAGTTATACTTGCGCTGCTACACAACTAAGACACCATTCAAGGTCCTCGATCCCAATGTGCCACTATTCCCTAGACCTCACTTCTTCGAGGGGAGCACGCTGAATTTCGCCGAGAACCTCCTCTTTCCCAAAAACTGCCCCGGAGACGACTCAATCGCTATCATCGGCGCCACCGAGGCAGACCGCGAGTTCGTCTCGTGGAGAGAGCTACGTGAACGAGTGCGGATATGCGCCAATGCTATGAGACAGAGCGGGATAGTTGCTGGAGATCGCGTGGCTGGATTTGTGGGCAACCATGCGAACGCGGTCGTGGCCATGCTGGCGACGACATCCATCGGCGCTTTGTGGACCGCCATCTCACCGGATTCAGGTGTTCACGCCGTTCTGGAACGCCTTGCACAAATCAAACCAAAAATCTTGTTTGCAGACAACGGGTCTTTGTACAACGGAAAAGTGCATGGCACTGAGTTGAAAGTCGTTGAGATTGTGGCAGGACTGCAGGATCTGGAGCGCGTCCTGATCTTCCAGGCCATGAAGACCGCACAACTCGACCTGAACAAAGTGAAGCCTCTTAATGGTTCCGCAACAACGTATGGAAGCTTCTGTGAGGAACTTAAAGATCAGGATGCGCCATTAAAGTTTGAGTATCTGGACCCAGATCACCCAGTATATATTCTTTACTCGTCCGGCACTACAGGAGCTCCCAAACCAATTGTGCATGGCGCATTGGGAACGCTTCTTCAACATAAAAAAGAACACGTTCTCCACAGCGATATCCGGCCTGGCGATCGATTGTTCTATTACACCACGACTACTTGGATGATGTGGCACTGGCTGGTGTCGGGCCTTGCTAGTGGCGCCACCATCGTGGTATACGACGGCAGCCCTTTCCGCCCACTTGATATTGAAGATGAGAAAGGCGATATGGCCATGGCCAGACTAATTGACGAACTCGAAATCACACAATTCGGGACTTCGGCAAAATACCTTTCCATGATCGAGCAGTCCTCATTGAACCCGCGCAATCACTCTCATCGGCCAGTCCACTTGAAGACTTTGCGGGCAATTTTCAGTACTGCAGCGCCGTTGGCGCCTTCTACCTTTGATTATATTTACTCTTCGTTCCATCCAGACGTTATGCTCGGATCCATCACAGGGGGAACCGACATCATTTCTCTGTTCGGCGCTTCGTGTCCTATTCTACCCGTTTACCGAGGTGAAATCCAGTGTCGTGGGCTGGGAATGGCTGTGGCCACGTTTGATTTTGCAGGAAATGACATAACAGATTCCGACGAGCCCGGTGACTTGGTCTGCACCACGCCGTTCCCAGCACAGCCCGTGATGTTCTGGCCTCCAGGGCCTCAGGGCAGTGAGAAGTATAGAAAGAGTTACTTTGATGCATTTGGGCCTAAGATATGGCACCACGGTGACTTTTTACGTGTCAATCCCAAGACAGGCGGTTTAACGATGCTCGGTCGAAGCGATGGCGTATTGAAACCAGCTGGAGTACGGTTCGGAAGCGCAGAGATATACAATGTCATCTTGAAACACTTTGCCAGCGAGATTGACGACTCTTTGTGCATCGGGCGAAGACGTGAAGGCATCGATACAGACGAGACGGTGGTACTCTTTGTGAAACTCGCGCCAGACAGTTTTGCACCCGGTCGTGGAATTTCCCAGGACCTGACGAGCAGGATCCAGGCTGCCATTCGCAAGGAGCTCAGTGCCAGGCATGTGCCGGGAATTATTGATGTCTGCCCCGGCAATGAAATCCCAGTGACTTCGAATGGGAAGAAGGTCGAGAACGCCGTGAAACAGATTCTCTGCGGCCTGAATATCAAGACTTCTGCGAGCGTGGCAAACGCATCTTGCCTCGATGGATATAGAAAATGGGCAGCGGAGCATTAGATTGGGCTCTTTTATCTTCTTATTTGTACCTTCTTAGACTGTGTACCTTCTTAGACTGGTCCTATTTCGGTTCACAGTCTGGATTATCCAGGGCTAGATATAGACATTTAGTAATACATTCAACATTAGTAATGCATTCAACATAATTTGCTTGGCAGGCCGAGTGCGAACTTTGAATTTATACCAGTACTCTTTCAATATGTCTTAAAAACTCTCCACATTTATATGTTTATCAACGACCGAAAAACAAAGTATCGGGTTGAGAACTCAATATTCATGGCATCAGTGTGTCTCGAGGCCTGACGGCCTGGAGTTGCGAGTACTGTTTTGTCCTTCACAAGCAATGCACGTGATGGATTGAAGGATGTCAGCCTTATTGGAGGATTCATACCCGACTCAGATTCCCAGTTGGTTCTAAAGTAAACTGATCTGTAACCACATTTGCAAACTGATCCTGTGGTTCCCGTATCCGTGGAGGAAGAAGCAGACGGGCAATCATGACCTTTTTTCAACAGGGATTTGCGATCATTCAGTGGGGTCCTCCTCCGGCAGATTTGGTGATGAGAGTAAACGAGGCTTTGGAGAGCGACCCATCATCCAATGGACAGCTCTTTTGGAGGGGCAAATATCGCTCACGACTGTCGAAAGCACTAATTGACTTTGTGATGCATGGTATATCCAAAGAAACAGTATGGAAAGTTGACCCATGACTTGCGGCCTGTGCTCATGTGAAATTTACAGGAACAATACATCTACAGTCTTCTACAGCGTGGAAGCTCGGGGGAGGCAATGAGCGTGATAGAACTAGTCCCAGGAGAGCCCATCGTTGTCGACTGTGCGAAAGCCAGCGATCACCCAACGGGCGTCTATCGGTTCGGACCATTTGGCTATGACCGCGGCCAAGGCCTCTGCCTGATTCGGAAATTGCACGGTACGGTTCGGTTTGATACGTATATGAAATCGCACTTGCAGGGCAGTTCACAGGGTTCACCTGGGAAGTTCCCTCTAGTACTAGAAAAAGAAGACGTTGTTATGGTTGATTCGGATCTTTGTCTCGACTGGCCTTGTCATGAGAGCAATGGTAGTTTTGTTTTGATTACTTTCGCTAAGGCATGGCAAAAGCTTGATATCAAACGAGACCCTCCTGTGATGGATGTTGTCCCATTCCATGCAACGCCAGGCATTAGGATGCTCGAATCACGGCTGAAGCAATCGTCCTGAGAAGCTACTTAGCACACAATAAACCATTCCTTGGTAGTAGGAAAGGGACTTGAGTTGGTGGCCCTGTTAGGGGTCAGCTGGGCCGCCATTGGCAGGATATTGCAGAGCCATACCAAATGAAGATTGCGTATTCTGCTCGCAACTGAAGACCAACGGCTGAATAATGCTGAAGGCGTGGAAGAAGAGGGTTTTGGCATATCAATTCGCAAAAAGATTTCAGTTCTTTGAGACAGAGCTCTAAGAGTCGTTTTCTAACAGGAAAGAAATTGATCGACAACCCGGGTATTCCCAGCTCCTTTTCGATAATCAATTCTTTCTGTGCAATCGTTACCACCCCCTCGGATGGTAGCATAGTTTAAGCCATGCCTTGCTGTGAACTCGATCAATTTTCCTTGGGGACTGACCCCACGATTAAGCAGTATCCGCCACATTTCTGGGTCGGTGAAGTCCACGTCTTTGAATTCTGTATAATATTCACGGTTCTCTCGTGCGATTCGAGCGCATAAAGCAACGACTCCTCAACCGTCTGTGACCAATTCGGTGATAGATATGATAATCGGTTTGCTGCAGTAGCATCTGTGATGACATATAAACGCTCACGTTCTAGAAATCCGAGCGTGGGCAGCCGATCCTCTACCAGCTTTAGAAATTTATACGCGCTCAACCCTCGTCGCTCTGGTTCTAATGAAAATGAAGGCTGCATTAGGTCGACCAATGAATCAAGTCGTTGATATAAAAGAAATTTGATCCCACGCAGGTGAGGGAGTGTAATGGGAGTTTGTTTACCAGCTGGATACCAACTACCTGCTGGTGGTTCAGAAGTAAGACTATGGGTTGCTTGGTTCAGGGTCTCATTCCGCGCATGATAGCAATGTTGAACTACTTTTCATGCCCAAATTTTCAAAAATCCCCGGCAATTTCCCCCACAGTCGCACACGTACTTAGAAAGGCGTTTCATCCTTCAGTTCCCTGCATCTCGAATGGAGTTGAACATCTATCCTTTTCTCTATGCTTACATCCATCACAGCACTTTATACTAGCAGTTCCAAATCGGATACCGTCCGACTATTATTAATTAATGTGGTACGATCAATGTTCTCCAAAATGTATGAGAGAGATGCTTTCATGTCTGCACTAAGATGTTTATAGCGACAATTTCCTTACAGAAACCATTATCCACACGCCATTTCTTGAATTTTGTAAAAAGAAGAAGGAGTGATCAGTGCTTCTAAGTTAATTCCAGGGAAGTAGTCATAAAGTTTCAATATACCTATCACATCTTTTGTACTTGCAACCTTGTTTCGAGAGATTTTACGGTTACCAGAAGCTCCGACCAAGACCGATTTCTGAACCCCCGGGGATATAATAGCGCCGTTAGCAAAGGTGTCATAGATCATAAGTGAATCCCAGTCCACGAGATCATCAGTTGTTGGCTCGTAGGGCTCGGGAAATATACAATCTCCCGGAAAAGGAAGAAAGTCATAAGCATTGAAAGACATCTCTCCAGCGGCCTGATAATCCACGCAAACCCCTTTTTCCCCATATATCTTCTCATGCATCCTCTTATTTATCTCTTCGGTTATCTGTCCGTCTGTGCTGTCTTTCATTTCCTCTTTTACTTCCTGTGTCACCTTTTTTTCAATCTTCTCTTTTATTTCTGCAAAATTGTAAATATTTTCACAGTAAAAATTGAAGAGATTTTTAGAACCAGATCCACCAGCACTCTTCCAGAAATATTTATTCTGGTGTTCATGTAAAAGTCCCCATACGTGACCAAGTTCATGGCCAATTATCTCTGGTCTAGTTAAGACAATTTGCCCAAGTTTCATCGTGGGCGGCTTATACGTTGAGTCCTCCAATGGCCGCCCAAATGATGAAGAGGTTGGTCCATCCTTATTGTAGGCAACCTCTAGTGTATTCATACGGTTGCTCAATAGCTGCTCTCGATCCACTTCAGTGACCTTAAAGCTTCGTGGAAGTGCTGAAGCATAGAATCCATTCTCCATTGCTCTAGGTAGTGCATCTCCAAGTATGTTTTTCGACGCATCATCGGCAAAGGCGTATGAAATCTGGTAATCTGGCCACCTGCGACGCATGTTGGGTGACATACCCAACCATCTTTTGTCCATTCGGAGTTGTTTCCAACTATCATCAGTTTTGTTTCGACCGGCGTACTCCCAAAGCATATGGCCTGCATGGACCCCTTGAGCCATATATAATAATCCATGGATTAATATAAGTAGTGCGACAATAATGGGGGCCATATGAGTTCAGCAAATTGTACGGTGATTTGAACCGAAAAAGGAATTTAATATTGAGGGAGTGAGGAATCAATAAGGCTCATTTAGCCACGTTGGGGTCTTGTAGGATATCTTATATAGGCTTATCATCGCTCCAGAAAGGGCAGAACGGGATCGGGTGATATTATACGGCTGCGGGCACATAAGATGAAAGTGAATCCTTTTCTAAGGCGCCCACTCCTTGGAGTCTGGAACGCCAGATAACATTTTAAACGGTGTGTGTGGTGAGAAAGATAAAATAAATATTTTTTCGTCGTAATTCTAGCCGAAAGAAAAATATACGATGAAGTTTGAACACCATGAGTGCGCTCATTGGAAGAAGGAGTTAAAAGGAATCAAAACTACTTTATCTAAGATTATGATACCATTATTAACAAATCGCATATTGATAAGATTGATGGAAGGAAATCTACTGAGTTGAGCTACTAATATATACACGGAATACTGTTATATGATAGTGTTGTCTAGTATTTGAAAGTGGTCATTGCTTATATCGGTTTTTTTACTGTATTGACCGCTTGGCAATGGCAATTTAGCTTAGGGCCACAATGGATCATGGAATGCAACACGGGGGCGCGAAGGAAGAAGCACTTGAGGGCTCAACATAGTCGTTGAGCGACGCACTCGAGGTTTATATATATATATATATAACCATGCCCCCTATGCCTCACAACTTCCTAATTAGGTCAAATCAGTGCGCGCAGGCCTGCAAGCTTCCTCAGTACGTTGCAATCCCCTACAAGGCCTCACTAACCAGCTTGCAGGCTTCTCAGGCGCGTCAAATCGGTGCGTGCAGGCCTGCAGGCCTCGCTGCAGCTTCCTGAGTACGTCAAATCCACCTTATATGGCCTCACTAACCGGCTTGCAGGCTTCCCAATTCGGTGTCAAATCGGTGCACGCAGGCTTGCCTGAGGGCCTCGCTGCAGGCTTCTCAGGCTCAGGCTCAGGAACGCGTTTTTGTGTAAATAATGATAATAATAATAAAATTTTCAAAATTGGCATGATATTTTATTGTTGTAATAATACGCAAGCAATACATCAAATATTTATAAGTTATGTCTTCACTATTTTAAAGACGTCTTGGGATTTTTAGACGTCTAATAATTTATATACGTATCCACAAAACTATAGTTTCCTATATGTAGTTTTTAGGAAACGTCTACAAATAAAATATGGTGTCGAAACTAGTTGAAAACGTCTCTGAGACGTGTCCCGACGGTATCCGGGAACCCCAAATTTTCTCTGTTGGAGACTGGAGAAGCTTTCATTTCTACACTAAGACGTTGATAACGACAAATCCCTCGCATATATCCATTATGTACACGCCTCATTTTGAAATGCGTCAAATCCAGGCTTCTTTGGATCAATGGGAAGTTCTGGTGAGTGAAGTTGAGGGACATAGTCATAAAGTTGCATCAAGCCTTGTACATCTCTTTTACTTGCCTTCGGGTTTTGTTCGAATTCTTCGTTATTAGAAGCTCTGACAATAACCGGTCCAGTAATAGGCGCATTGGTATTCTTGTCGCGAATAACGCCATCGTAGCTGCCATAGATCATCATCGACTTCCAGTCCACAAGATCATCAGTTACTGAACTAGACTCGTAGTCCTCAGAAAATGTAAGATCTTCCTGAAGAGGAAGAAAGCCAAAAGCTATAAAATTTCTTTCTGCAGCAGCTTTTGAATTCACGCAAACCCCGTTTTCCCCCCAGATCTTCTCATATGACTTCTGTTTTATTTGGTTTTTTATCTTGTTTTCCTCTTCTTTCATTTTTTCTTCTACCTTTTTTTTTATTTCTTCGTCTGTGCTGCCTTTCATCTCCTTTTTTACCTCCTCTGTCACCTCCTCTGTCACCTCCTTTGTCGCCTCCTCTGTCATCTCCTTTTGCATTCCTTCAAACGCGTCCAATTTTTTACAGAAAAATTTGAAGAGATTTTTTTTTCCACGTCCTCCATATTTCTTCGACCAGAAATATGGATTCTGGTGTTCATGGTAAAGCCCCCATACATGACCAAGTTCATGAGCAATTACGTTTCCTTGTGGTATAAAAGCATTTTTCGCGAGAAACATCCAGGGCTCATCAATCTCTGCGTTCTCTGATGGCCGCCCCAAATATGCTTGGCTTGCTCCATCCGCATTGTACATAACTGCTAGTGTATTATGACGGGTTTTCTTGTCAAATAGCTGATCCCGATTCACTTCAGTGACTTTGAAGTCTCGTGGAAGTCCTGAAGCGTACCATTTGTGCTCCATATTTAACCATAGTGCAGGTTTAAGCATCTTTTCCGAATAATCATTGGCAAAGGCATATTTAATCTCGAGATTTGGCCACAAACGACGGTTTTTAGGTAAAATACCCACCGTCCTTTTATCTATTCGGGATTTTCTCCAACTATTACTTTGGTTTCGACCGGCGTGCTCCCAAAGCATGTGGCCTGCATGAACCACTTGTACCATATATGATAATCCATGGATAAGAAGAATAAGCAGTGCGGTAATAATGCGGGCCATGAGTTCAGCAATTTGTATGGTGATTTGAACCGAAAAATTGATATTGAGAGAGTGAGGAGTCTGTAAGGCTCCTGTAGCCACTTTGGAGGCCTTGTAGAATATCTTATATAGGCCTGTCATTGCTCCAGAAAGGGATAAGGTGCTGTTCTAGGTGATATCAGATGAAAGGCAAATCCTTTCCCTTAGGCCTCCAATTCTCGGAGAACTTTGGATAAGAAGCCCCGCCCCCTTTTTTCGCATAGTATAGTACGTAGTAAAATATTCATATAAGCAACTAATTCTTACACGGGCCTCCGTTACCTGTAAAGAGCGATTAAAAGTGTGTGTTGAGGGAATTGTCAATTCTCCGAAATGAAATATTTTTACGTTGCAAGTCTAGCCGGGAGAAAAACATACGAGCGAAAGGCGCCTTATCTAGGATTACGATACTATTATTAGCAACTCATATATAAGATTCTATCTAAGAAAGGAAATTTACTGAGTTGAGCTCCTGATATATTGATATGATTTTCTTTCATTTTGAAAAGTGTTGTGTACTAATAATCGCTATAGTGGCTACACTGCGTTCGGCGATAATTTATTTTGTCATATTTGGGTCTACCATGTAGTTCTTGAAAATAGTCTTTATTTACTATTAAAGAGACAATTTTTTTTTCGATATAAGCAACCTTGTATGTAAAATCAATGTTAGCACGAAGCACTGTTGCTGATATGGGGGATTTCTTAAAGTGGGTATCGCTTATATCAGTGTATTACTGTCAACATTGATCGCTTAGAAATAACAATGTAGCTTAGGAATGGCAAATTGAATGGCGTGACGTGGAGCCCAGATGACACCCCGGTCCCCAACTCTTTTCAGAGCGATGCACTCGAGGTTTATAAACTTCGTATACTTCGTCCCAATAAAAAGATCATCCTGGCGAGGCTTAGTGCTGCACCAAGCCTCAGCCTTGTAAATGAATGACGAACTTTCAACCACCATACGGACAATTAATCAAGTCCATTACATGTTGTGGTAATCATAGCATAGTGCTCATTCAATTCGACACAAAGTGCCTTGTCGAACAAACATTGAACGGAAGTACAGGAGATACCTTCACTTGGCGGCGACATCATTGGGTCACCGGAGCGGTTATTTAAGGCCGTCAGCTGGTACAAATGCCCTTTATCAACACACCTCCAATCCTTTAATGTCCCACCGATCTCGTTCCTCTATCCCTAAAGGAGACGATCCATTATCATGGGACCAGTATCTCTGCAGATACTCTCCGACCTGCACCTTGAAACTCATCCCTCGTATGGAAGCTTCGAATTCGCTCAGACCGCATCATACCTCGCCCTTCTCGGAGACATTGGCCACGTCGCTAACAACGAACTGTTTTCATTTCTTGAAGGCCAACTCGGCCGCTATTCCATCGTCTTTTATCTCTTAGGAAATCATGACCCATATCATCTTTCGTTCAAAGTTGCAAAGGCCAAGTTACGTAGTTTCCAGGCTCTGATGGACAAAAGATCCTTTTTGGGTAAATTTGTCTTTCTCAACCAAACTCGATACGATGTGACCAAAGACCTGACTATTTTGGGATGCACCTTATTCTCGCGCATCTCCCCTCGGCAGGAGTTCGCCGTCGAAAGCCGCTTGGTGGACTTTAAAGATATCCTCAGATGGACGGTGGACGATCACAATGCTGCACACGAATCAGACCTCAAGTGGCTAAATGCTCAAGTTTCTACGATAACTAAAGACGAGCCTCAGCGCCGGATTGCCATCTTCACACACCATAGTCCGAGCATTGATCCACGGTGTACGGATCCAAAACACACTGGAAGTGAGGTGTCTACCGGTTTCGCAACGGACCTGAAGAATGAGGAATGCTGGACTAATCCTGCAGTCGTGGCATGGGCTTTCGGTCATACACATTTTAACTGTTGTTTCACAGATACAGATGGGAAAGCTATTATATCAAATCAAAAGGGCTATCGTTTGATTCCTTCAAAGGGCTTCGACCCGGGAAGGATATTTAGTATTGGAGATCGAGGACATGATTCTTGAAATTCAAATCAACGGATTGAGTCGCCCAGACCGCTCAACGGCTTTGCGAGATGCCTCGATCTTGACTTTGTTCATTGACAGACTTTTACACTGAGTGCACATTTGATAGGTCTATGTAACGAGCCTGGAGCCGACTCAAAATAATGATAATAACGATGCTAAATACAGATTTTATGGCCCATGCTCTTTACTATGTTCGTATACATGCACATAAAAATAAGATGCAGCCAAAATATCTTTTAGTAAGACCTCTGGGAGCATCGGCCGCAGTTCAATATGTAGCATTCGTTTCTTTATAAACTGTGCGTATATTTTGAAATAAACAATTCTGTCAACTTTATCAGCTCTCAAATGTTGAATGTTCATTCAGCTACACTGGTTAGCATCTTTCCGATTAGATAAGCACCTGCCTGGGGTTGGCCGGAGATCCGCTGCCGCCGAGGAAAACTATTCCAGCAGTCACAACTGATACCAAAGAGCTTTTTATTCTCACCCCCTTCCTTACCGCTCCGTCCTGTGGCTCGTAATATCCTTGGGCAATATGCGTCGATCAGCTCTGCGGACTGTTCAGTCCGTCGGGCCACTTGTACAGGGCCAACGACCTGTGACCAGACGGTTCGCAAGTGCTGCGGATTCTATAGCCAAGGTACGGTTGATCAAGTTGTAAGTCTGCTTACGAATTTGCTAAATAATTTTCTAAACAGGACCCTGCCGAATTCGACCAAATTACAACTCTACCAAATGGCATCCGTGTGGCATCCGAGTCTCTTCAGGGTCCTTTCTCTGGAGTTGGCGTGTACGTCGACGCTGGATCGCGCTACGAAGACGATAGCATTCGCGGAGTCAGTCACATCATGGACCGCCTTGCGTTCAAGTCAACGAAATCGAAAAGCGGAGATCAGATGCTCGAAGCTCTGGAGTCGCTGGGCGGCAACATACAATGCGCATCGTCTCGAGAATCGTTAATGTATCAATCGGCCAGCTTCAACTCGGCGGTTCCGACGACGCTCGGCTTGCTGGCCGAGACTATTCGTGATCCCTTGATCACAGAAAAGGAGGTGGAGGAGCAGTTAGTAACGGCCGAATATGAGATAAACGAAATATGGAACAAACCCGAGCTTATCTTGCCTGAACTTGTTCACATGGCCGCATACAAGAATAACACGCTGGGCAATCCTCTATTATGCCCAGAGGAGCGACTGTCGGAGATTAATAAGGCGGTCGTGGAAAAGTACCGGGCTGCATTTTTCAATCCGGAGCGCATGGTGATAGCATTCGCTGGTGTTCCACATGAGACTGCCGTCAAGTTGACCGAGCAGTACTTTGGCGACATGCAATCACAACACAAGGGACCGAGTCTCAACGGAAAAGGCATCGAGACTACGCTTTCAACCGATCCAGCTGCCCAAAAGGAGGGCGAATTTCCCACTATTCCTATAACCACCCCAACCGCTAATGTGTCCAGCAACGTGCACACCGAAAAGACCCAGTCCTCCATTCTAAACAAACTTCCATTTCTGAAAAATCTATCCTCGTCCGAACCCCGCAAAGAAACAGCAAAGGTTCTCGATCCTTCCGCCCTCGAACTGTCCACGATTGACTTTCGTCGTCCGGCTCACTACACTGGCGGATTTTTGTCGCTACCCCCCATTCCACCTCCCGCGAACCCCAACCACCCTCGTTTAAGCCATATCCACCTTGCGTTCGAGGCTCTCCCAATCTCGTCACCGGATATCTATGCTCTCGCAACACTGCAAACATTGCTCGGCGGAGGCGGTTCGTTTTCGGCCGGAGGTCCCGGAAAGGGCATGTACTCTCGCCTGTACACAAATGTGTTGAACCAGCACGGCTGGGTAGAAAGCTGCATTGCCTTCAATCACAGCTATACGGACAGCGGTATCTTTGGCATCTCGGCCTCGTGCAGCCCTACTCGCACCCCGCAGATGCTCGAAGTGATGTGTCGAGAGCTGCAGGCCTTGACGCTGGAAAACGGGTTTTCTGCGCTTCAAATGCAAGAAGTCAACCGCGCCAAGAACCAGCTGCGATCTTCGCTGCTGATGAACTTGGAATCGCGCATGGTGGAGCTAGAGGACCTCGGCCGCCAGGTTCAGGTCCACGGTCGCAAGGTCGGGGTGAAGGAGATGTGCGAGCGCATTGAAGCGTTGACGGTGAAAGATCTACGCCGTGTCGCCAGCCAGGTGTTTGGCGGTCTCGTGCGCAATGTAGGCGAGGGCACTGGAAAGCCGACAGTGGTGATTCAAGAAGGCGAGCTCGAGGGATTCAAGCTGCGGCCATTCCCCTGGGAGGATATCCAGGAGCGCATCTCACGGTGGAAACTAGGCCGGCTGTAAGATTACAGACAGCCTTGCTGCTACGATTCTCTCTTCTCTAATTGTTTATTTCTTGCCATGGACGTGAAAAGTCCTTAAAAGGGCATTTAGAGCACATGTACTATATACTAATGCATTGACCCGGGATAGCCTGGAATTGTAAGCATAGAATGTCTATTATCTTTTCCTTGTGCCAGACATTTTAAAAGTTTCTCAATTTATATTAGCCTGTAGTTGGTCGTCAACAGATATACTCAAACTGTACAGTAGTGTCTCGTGCGCGGCGAACACGCCAAGCCCGACGTCCAAGCTTCAACTAATTAATTATGACCGGGCGCGGACCGGGAAAAAGTTGGTTCGGCTTCTCTTCCATCATCATCGTTTTGTCCCCTCGACAACCCAGTTCGACCCAGCCACCAATCTCTGTATTATAAATCCCATTTCTTCGTCTAACCTCTCTTTCACCTTTATCTTTTTCTTTTCTTAATAACCCGACAGGGTGAAAAAATCTCTTTCACAATGGTCAAGCTCACCGAGGTCGAAGACGAACATTTCACATCCGAGAAGCCCATTCCTACCCACAAGGATACGCTTCTTACATCGGATAATGAAGAAGACGATGATTTCACTGATACTGGTATGTCTATTTCCCCTGCTTCTTATCCGTTGAGTCGCAAACAACGGGCTCGCCATTCTACCGGAAACCGGTACACCTGTTCTCTATTCAAACCAATCCATCTCCGACAACATTCACTGACCTCTTTCTTTCTCAAATACAGAATCCGAAATCTCGACAGAATCCGCCGAGGAACTCGAAACCGAAACCCTATACGAGCGTGTTGTTGCCCTGAAGGACATCATCCCACCGCAATCTCGCCGCCGCATCGCCGGCACCGTCTCCAGCATCACAGACTTCTCAAAGTCGACCTTGTCATTCAGCGGAAAGGCGCTGTGGGTTATCAGCACAAGCGCTTTTTTGCTCGGTGTGCCTTGGGCGCTTGCGTTTGCCGAGGAGGAGCAGTATGCGCAGATGGAGAAGGAGCAGGGAATGATGAAGGGTGCCAACGAGGTATGATTCTCTCTCTCTTCTTCATGTTTTGCGTGGATAAAAAAGTGGCATTTGAACTGACGAGTTTCTTGTGTTTCTAGATGCTCACCCCCGGTGTTGACGCTGCTGCTGCTCTTGGTGCTGCCCAGGATAAGCAGTCGCAACCTGCTCTGTGAGCAGCGACTACACGCATCACGCCATCTCGACGAGAATCTCCATGATGGTTTTTTTCAAGAAGGGCTTCTATGGAATCATAGGATACACCAACAACGACAGCGATAACAACAACAAGATGAAAAACAACAAGAAAAAAAAAGTTATCAGGTCACTAGTTGATCAAATGTCGGATCTGGTAAGAAAAGCGACACTTTTTTGCTACACGGTGCGCATTCCGAAATGGCGTCTTTAAGCATAATTTATTCATGATTTGGGCGTAACAAACGAAAGGCTAGAAGAGGGCATGGCATTGGTTGGGTTGGTTTTTCTTGTATCCTATCAGATTCTCCTCTCTTCGAAATGTATTTATATGATTATTACTATTATTACTTTTTTTTCATTCATTTCCTTGATTTTGGAGGTTCTTTTTTTGTTGAAATCACATTCTTCAAATGTAATATCTACCGGAAAAATGAGATTTGAAATTGCCTGGATGGTGAATCCATTAAAAAAAGACTAGCAAGGGTATATCGTTTTTGCAGAACCAAGAATCGTCTTCCCAAAACGATGCCAAAAAAGAGATTGAAAAGGTTCCAAAACCCGCTGCATCGGGTCGTAAGAAAGCGCAAAGTAAACTCCAAAAAGCCCAACCCTCAAGGTATCAGTGATCTCAATCGATATTGCATCATCCTATACCAGTTAAAATCAGCAACCAGCAACGAGAAAACAAAACCTCAGTCGAGAAAGGGAAAAGAAAATAACTTACCCGTCTTCTCCCGTGCTGCCTTTAGCGTATGATGGAAATCCCTCCATAGACGCTGGATCTCGCCATTCTCGTCCATCATGTCCACGACTTTGTTGGCCATTTTGGCCCTTTTCTTTCGCGATAGGTTCTCTCGCTCAACAGATCGCTGCGGGTCTGAAAGGCCCTCTTTGGCGTCGAGGTGGTCGACGACCCATTCGTAGAGATTGAAGCGCCAGTGTAGGAGGGTGTGGGTGAGGACGGCATTGGCTTTGCAGTGTCTGTCATCTACTTGTCAAAACACTCTGTGTGTTTAAAAGCACCGGGTCGCTAGGTTTAACTTACTTGCCAAGGTAAAAATGTTTATCTTCTGGAGGGAGAAGATTTCCGTCTCGGTCCCGATCAAGTTTTCTCCCTTTGCTGTGCTCATCCGCCTCTTCATTTTCCTCGTCCTCATCGTCGTCGTCGTCTTCGTCTTCGTCTTCGTCGTCACTTTCGTAAAGTGGCTCTAGAGTCTCCTCTGAATACGGATCACCAAACAACCTGATATCAGAAGATGCCGGATGATTAGTTCGATTGCACGCAGCACAGTTGTAAAACTCCGTAGTTGGAAAGCTGGTAACGTCGATATACGGTCTCGCACGCAGGGCTTTTGTGAAATCGTTATTCCACACCGAGGAAATCAGCTGTGAGCCAGCGCGACCAACCACCTCGTCATCGAGCTTCCGGAACGCAAACTGGTAAATGTCGTCGTGCCGCTCAAAGGCAGGGTTAAGCTTGTTGTGCACCATCCACTCAACAACGTCGCGGAAACACTGGCGTGGTTGTTTGGTACGATGGCGGCTGAATTCAAAGGGTATACTGGCCGCTGGGACGCCCAATCTGTCATCGTCGTCGGCATCAACGAAAGAGGCGTCGTCTCGGTCGAGGTCCTCGTCGGCATCTACCTCGGATTCAACATCGCTGTCATCGTCGCCGTCGTTGTGGTAATTGTGTATATTTGTATTTGGAAAGAACACTGCGTTGTCCGAGCTATCGCCCGAATCGTGTTCCTCGTCGTCGGAATCTTCTTCCTCTTTGACATCTGCCGAATCTGCTGCGTCTGTAGAGTCTTTTTCACCAGCTCGGCGGCGGCGCAAGAGGTCTAGATGTCTCTGCCGCTTACTTCTCTCCGAATTGATTGGTGCGCCACGAGTACGGCTTTGTTTCACAGCTAGGGGATATTAGTCACGTAAAAGTAAAATAGATGCTAGAGAAAGCCTTACCAGTATCCATAAGATCTTCTAGGTCTTCCTGTATGTCGAGCTCATCCTGTCGCGAGAGCGGTGTTTTCTGAGAGCCCTCAAGAGGTCCTCTAGGAGTACGTGGGGATTTCTTTAGCAGTCGACGTGCTGGAGTTGAGATGACGATGGCGTCCGACGAGTCATCGTCGTCCTCCATCTTTACTGTCTTTTTTGACTCTGGCGTATTGCGTTTGCGAGCAACAGGAATTATGTCAGACTCGCTATCGTCATCGACAACAAACGTATCTTGGGCCTTTTTTGGCATCGCTGTTTTGCGTTTACGACTGGAGGGAGGGGCAGTAACGAGAACTTCTGCGTCACTTGTCTCCGACTCTGCCAGTCCTGTCAGATCGACCAGCAATGACTTCTTGCGCGGCGGAGAACCCCCGCTGCTGGAAATTTGCCGCTTGGATCCTAAGACAGACCGAGTTTTGGGAGCAGAGTATTCACTCTGGTCAGTATCGTCAGCCTTTTTGCTGCTGCCTCTAAGCCGGCTGGATCTCGTCATTTTGGGTGCGGCGTCTTTTTCTTGTTTTTTCTGTTTGCGAGGTGTTGAGGGTTGAACCTTGTGATCACTCTCGCTGTCATCAGATACTGCAAGGGTGAAAGCGCGTCTTCTCTTGGACGGCTGGATGACTTCTCCCTCTGAAGATGATTCAGCTTGGTCTTTCTTGACCGGTTGAGGAGAAGATGGTGATGAAGAGGTCCCCCTCTTAAGTTTGGTTGGTGTATCTGTATGAGAAAAGTCAGTTAAGTCTCACAATTTGATCATCATTTGATTCGTACTTGAGGTCATAGCTTGCCCTTCGTCACTGCTACTATGAGCAGAAGGTGCGTTTCTGCGAGACTTCGATGCGGCGCTATAATCTTCTAATTGTAGCTGGCCCTTGACTACCATCTGTCTTTTTGGGGAGGAAGAAGATAAAGAGGGATGAGAATATCTGAGTCTTGCTGGGCGGAGAGGACTGGAGTGAGCAGTGTCGGTCTCACCCGTCGGAGAAGGGACCTCCACAACCGGAGCAAACGCGAGGCGGGTTTGTTGTTTCTTCTTTCCGTATGTGCGGGGCATTGTTATGAGTGCTTTGCTTGTAAAAGCAGTCTTTATAATACATGATTGTTATTTGTTGCTGACATTGCTTTTCGCCGTCAACTGGTTCGACAGAGAAATGAGTGTGAAGCAATTAACTACTGTTTATCGCGATAACCGCTTATCGCAGTACGGTAGACTGCAGCGTGCGTTGAAGCATTATACATCTGCGTGGCGTATATCTACAAAATTTACAGTCAATTTTGAATCATTAAAGGAAGTAAAGTGTTGATAACATGTAAGAAAACAATGATGAAGTACATAAATGATATTCTCAATCGAACCACTTCTTGTCAACTACTGGCATCTAGAACAGACTATATTGACGTTGAGGTGCGTTCCGTTAACAATCTGTCAGCTGCCGTAGCCTCGATTTTTGCTGCTTTATTCCTTCTGCCACGCACCATATGTTTTGCCCCACGGCGTTTCTGTATGTCAACACCGCGCGCCTTCCCAGAGAAAGTTCTCCTGAATTCTTTCCTCTCGATAGCCATGGCCACCCCGTGGAATATTCGTGGCTCAGCCTCTCAGCTTTTCTTTCAAGACAAGCAGTCGGCTCAGTATAAGGCCTTTCTCGCTATCTCCCATTTCCCTCATCCAGATCGGTCTATTCTTGGAGACTTCATCAACGAGGCCGTTGACCCCGAAAAAGCAGCCCAGTATCTTCTTCGCATGACATGTGCCGGCGAGCACTCCCCGCCAAAGAACACGGTTTCATAGTTCCTATCAGAATGGAAAGTGATCATTAACAAACGTAAGTGGATAATATTGTCCCCAACTGATTGCCATTGATTTTCTGATCCGGGCCCTAGTTCGGCCGACACAAGCAACCTCACTGTCTGACGAGACCCGAAGGCTCATCTACAGAAGGGATGGAGGATGCTGTTGCATCACACGCACACCCTTCCAGTCATACGCTGATCGGAACCTAGAATACGTTCAAATGTTCTTCCCCTGGCGTTGTCAGGTCCAGATTTCTCTGAAGGAGTACGTATGACAATATTACACTATGAAAGTAGCTAAAAAAATATTTAAGACCGATTTTTCTGAAATGCTGGGTGCTTTTTTTGTCACCAAAGTTGCTGGGAAAGTGGCGATTGGCTTTTCGGGGCCCGGAATCAGAGAGATTCGATAATCTCTGGTTGTTGTCAACACAAGCATTTGATTTCATAAAAGCCGGGCAAGTTTTTTTTGGAGAGACAACACTGGATGGAAAACCCTGGTGAGACTCAAAAACAGTCTGTAAGTTGATATTCCTTCTTATTTTCAACGATCGTATACACTAACAAACTGAAGTATAGTGTGTATCCCAACCCGCATTCAATTGATTGCAGCATTTACGACTACATGTCAACAGACACCATAATCCTTGAGAACCAGGCCTCTGAACCAGCTCCTATCATCAATGAAGAACTAATTGACATTCATGCTCGCTTCTCAAAACCGTTGGCGTGGATGGAAATCAAAAATCGAAAAAACTTGCCTTCATACGAACATGCTTATGGGAGGGTGCTCTCGTGGACAAAGAAATTATTTTATTCGCTGGTGTCGCAATTTATCCCAATTCTGAGATAGTCATGGGTTTCATTACCGGCTTTTGGTCGAGCTTTCGTTTATGATGGATTGATCTGGGTGGGCTCTCGCATGTATCCTCCATCTCTTTCAAAGACAGTCTACAAGTTACCATTTGGCTTGTACTTGAGAAGAGGGTCGCCGAAATTGGCTTCAAAATACCACGCCGAAGCTCATACCTTGCGTTTGGTAGAGGCCATGACCCATATTCCAGCACCACGAGTGATCGATGTCTTGAAAACCCCACTGTTTTCGTACTTGCTCATGACTTGCGTCCCTGGACGACCGATTGGCCAAGTCCTAGATTCAATGACTGATGATGAACTAAAGCAAGTCGTAATTGACTTGCAAGGCTTCCTTGCAGAGCTTCGACAAATACCGAACAAAACAACAGAATTCCAGATTTGCAACTCTGAGGGGGGTGGTATCTTAGATTGGCGGATCCCAGACAGTCAGCGTGAGGAATTGAGGTTCAAGACAGAAGTTGAATTCAATCAGTATCTAACACGTCGTATGGCGGAAGAATATAGAAGTCGTGCTTCTATATCACACAATGCTCGCGACGAAATTGTTTTCACTCACGGTGATCTGAACCCCAGAAATATTTTCGCAGAAAATGGAAGAATAACCGGTATTGTCGACTGGGAAAACGCAGGCTGGTTTCCTGAGTACTGGGAGTATACAAAGGCTCATTACACTGTCCACTGTCCGAGGTGTGATACACTGGCTTGCTGATGTGGTCGACCGCGTATTTGAGGGGTATCGCAATGAACTGATGGTCGAGGATATAGTTTCAGACCTTTCAGGCCCTTTCTAGCAGATATTTATGCGTCAATCTCAGTTGACGTCTGCATTGATGTGGACGAATTAACAATTAACAAGTTGGACCTGTAGCATGGGTTGACTGCACATCCGCTACTCTGTATTAAATATTCTATCTCTATAGTTTCGATGCTCTCTGAGATTCAATATCCGGCAAGTCTCGCTTTTTCACCTTCCCACTCGGTGTCCGTGGAATTGAGTCGATGAAATACACGCCTCCAGTGAGCCATTTGTGTGGAGATAGCCGCTGCTTGATCCAATCCGCAATCTCTTCTGCTTTTATATGATCATTTTTACGGACTACAAACGCGCGAGGATGTTCCTGTCCGTTGCTATAGTATAATTTAGTAGGCCATCCACCCATATGTATCGGTTTTTCTAGACACTTACATTTTGGCCCCTACGACAGCAGCATCGAGGACGCCAGGGTGAGTTACCAGAATGAGCTGCAGCTCAGCGGGTGCTACTTGAAGGCCTTTGACTTTTATCAGTTCCTGTTGATAGTAAATAAACAGTCAGCTGCGATACTATAACAATATGATTTCCACACTTTTTACCTTCAACCGATCAACGATGTAGATGCAGCCCCGACCATCTACATATCCAATGTCTCCTGTCCGAACCCACCGGTATCCGTCACTCTCAACTATCGTCTCGCGCGTCGCCTTCTCGTTTTTCCAGTATCCTTTCATCATGTTTGGCCCAGCAACCCAAATCTCTCCCACTGTTTCTACTGTCTTGCTCGTCGGCTGGCCATCATCATCGTCCGTGGGAACGATTTTGACGGCACAGTTCGGATTGAGCCAGCCAATACTTCGACCATCGTCGTCCTCGTCAGGAGGGAATCCAGTAACGGAGCACGTGGTCTCGGTCAATCCCCAGCCTTGTTTCACTTTCAAACCGGCTCTCATGTACTTTTCTGTGATACGAGCGGCAATCTCGCCGTTCAACGGGGCTGACCCGCTCGTCACAACTTCGATCGCTTTCAGGTTGAAGTGCTGTGGGTGCTCATACTTGTCTAGCATGGTCAAGATGGTGGGGACTGTGGTCATAAATGTGATTCGGTAGATATCGAGAAACTGTAGGTATTTTTGCAGTGTAAAGTTTGGAAGGATAAAGACCTTGGCACCAATCCGCGCAGCACTCATACATGAATATGTCTGTCCATATGCATGGTACATGGGCAAAGGAGCAAGCCACCGCTCACCAGAATTGTCAATGTTGGCCTTGCGTTGGCGCCCAAGAGGTGTATCTGCAACGCGGTTTCGCTTGAAAATGACCTGCTCAGAGTTGGCTACCAGATTGTAGTGGGTGACTTCGACGCCTTTGGGCAGACCAGTGGTACCGCTAGAGTAGTTGATGACTGCTGTTGTGTTTGTTGCTTCTTCCATCGTGGTGATGCGTTTCCATGACCAATTCCTGACCTCCTCTGGCGAACAAAAGATATCGGTCCATGGTGGGATTTGTGGGTGAGTTAGGTTTTCGTCTGGATCTCCAAAGAGGAACACTCGGTCGACCGATATCGATGCTGCCTTGGCTGCTTTCAATGCGGTTTCAGCTCCCTCGGGGCTCGTCAACAGCACACGCGCTTCACTGTCACGTAACTGATACTCCAATTCTAATTTCGTTGTCAGAGCCATCATAGGAAAATGAAGAGCAGGAAAAAAAAATACAAACCCAAAGCAGAGGCTGACGGAGCTATAGCAGTGAAAACGCAACCTGCAGCCATAATTGCCCAAAAAGCAATTGGAAAATACAGTCTATTTCCAGAAAACAAGAGCACCCGGTCACCAGGCTGGAGCTTCAGTTTCTGTAGCCCTCTAGCAAAGCGTTTTACCTCGACTTTGGCTTCATCGAGGCTAAAGTTCTGGGATGGCTTCTCGGCATTGAAGTATAGCGGTGTGCCTCGAGATGCCTCCGTGCCAGACGAGAATACGTACGAGGCCACATCGATAGCAGGAATGTCGACGTTGAGCGGCGACTTTATGATTTTATTCGCCGGCTGTCTTTCCGTGGTAGAATCCGCCATTATCTGCTTCTGGATGATCGATCAATCTATTTCAGTTACTACACGCCACTCCTCTGGGTAAAATGCTTATTCTCGAGAAATTCAAAGACGAACTCAAGTTTGAAGCGATACACGGTTAAGCTCTCTTCTTCTGATCACATGCATCAACAAAGATCTAACGAAAGGAAAGCAATTCGGCTCCGAGTTGTAGTGATCACCACAGCATGACTCGTGCTGGCCGAAACCCGGGGATAACTCCGAGCCCCCAGTTTTTGCTTCCCCGCAAGTCTCCTCTCTGGAAGCCCGGCTCTATTCAATTGGCTGATGGGCGCCATTGATTCGAAGCCATGGAGGAAAGTATACCTTTCCCGAGTTGATTTGAACTGGGTTGTTCTTAGAGCTAATTCCGGAGAGAGGTGACAACAATTCAGGTTAACCGCCGAGTACAGAAGATTGTCACGCAGTCTCTCGTTTCTTTACGATAGCATGGTTAATCAAACATCAGCATCGGCCACTCTACCGGCCAAAAGAGTAGCTGCATGCATGCCATGCCACCAGCGCAAGGTCCGGTGTAATGCGGCCGAAGTAGGAGTGCCATGTTCTCGATGCGTGTCCAAAGACCGAGCCCAACACTGCATTCTGGTCCCGCCGCGACCAACTCGGGGTTCAAAGAAGCTGTCGCAAGGCAGAGTAAGCAGAAGTAATGGCCGAGGATCCTTACGTGGGATCAATCGGAAAAGCAACCGCGAAGAGCACTCAGTAGGTCGTCTGGCTTTGGTTTCGTTTGTTGCTGGGTTGAACTGATTATTGTTCCAATCAAGGCTTCATGCCATGGAGCTTATACCTCTCCTTCAGTCAATACTCGCAATGTATATCCAGCGAATGAGTACCATAAGGGAAATAGTGGAGAATCTTTTCACCATGCAAATCAAGACATTTCGACTGGTTCAGCAACCTCTCATGTCTCCCCGGCAATTGGGATGAGAACAAGGGCGGAACATCCTGAGAGATCAACAGACTCCTTGGTTGGGATCTCCTATCAATGCTCCGAGGAAGATGCCCAAGTCCAGACTCTGCATCGGATGGCCGACGAAAGCAGCCAGGCGCATCTGTCCGTTTCAACAACGGGTGACTCCAACTCACCACATAACAAGCAGGTAGTGGAGTATTTTGATCGGTTGAATACGGTAGCCATTCTTAATGACGCACTGGGCCACCGCCAACGAAAACGATTAGTCCATGTAGACTTGTCTGGCCCTGAGTATACAACAGCCAAGAAACGCGAGTTGGCTGGGCTTGATTTGTCCGAAGTTGCGTACTTGGATGCAAAAAAAGTCTTTGAAAAGCCGCCAAGACATGCATGGTAATTTCTGTTTCATGAATTTGCTATCAGCATAGAACTAACTCTGGCTTAGTGTGGCTCTTTTGCGTCTCTGGTTCGAGCACGTCTATCCTTATACCCCTGTCTTAGATCGGGTTCGATTCTGCAGCGAATTCATCGACGACAGCTGCTCTCATTTTCTCCTCTACGCTTTACTCGCCAACGTAGTTCCATATGCCTCCGACGATCTTGTCCAGGCCGCAGGGTACTCGGATAGATTTGCTGCACAGCGAAGCTTTGTGCAAAAGGCCGGCTTGCTCCACGACTTTGGCTGTGAGCGACGACAGCTCACCCTTTTGCAAGGGTCTATCGTCTTGAGCTCCTTTCAGTTTGGGTTTGCGCCGAGTAAGGATTTTCGATTCTGGCTTCACAATGCCATTCGCATCGCCACCCAGATGGGGCTTCACCGAGACAACCTGGGTGAAGATCTGGATCCGGCTACTTATCAGCTGTGCCGACGGATTTGGTGGCTTCTATATGTATGTAAATTTGTATCAGGAGTGATGATTTACCAAGCTAATTCCTCTAGACAAGGGACGTGCTGTTCAATGTGTCCGGGTATCTAAATGCTCGGTGTATCAACGATTCAGAAACAGATACTAGCATCATAACAGACAATGACTGGGCCGAAGATCCGATCACTGAACAAATCCAGGATATTTTACAGCCAATGAGCGCAGTCAAAAAACAATTTTTCGTCCAGCATTGCCATCTTTCTATTCTCAGTGAGTCAGCCCTTCTCATCTCTCCAGACTTGACTGACCCGGGTATCAGCTGCCAAGTTTCTACGGCTATCACGAAACAGTAACTTTGCATTCTCTCGCATCAATGCCCATGAATTTGCGGAAGAAGTCTCGACATGGCGCCGTCTTCTTCCGGATGAACTTTTACCGAACCGGGTCGGGTCGTGGGATAGCACAAACGTGTGGATTCTTATTTTGTTGGCATTCAGTTACAGACTCGAGTGTATCTTCTATCGGACTGTGAGAGAGAATTTTCGCCAGAGCAGTGACGCGGAGTATTTGTCTTGGTGCAAACAGCAGCTGGTTAGCAGCGTGTTTGAATTGGACACGGTGATGAACAGAGTCATCGTTCATGACTTAGTTCATTACGCGCCGTCGTCTTTGTAAGTTTGTGATTTCTTTTCTTTCCAAAAATAGATTTTAATGAGTATTGGCTTTAGAATCGTTTGTGCCTGCAATCTACTCGCCTTCCAGATCGAAATCGCCCTCGATACCTCGTCTGCAAAGTCTCAAAAGGTCAACGCGAGAGCCCGCATCCACGCCACACTGGCCTACCTCCGCGACGTTGGGAAAACCTGGCTAATCGCCCGCTGGACTTTTAGAGTCTCTGAATGGGTGGTGCGACGCGCTGGGCTCATGATGGAGTCCGACTGGCATAGTGGTGTTGGTGAAAAGGACGACCATACTGCTGCATTCGCGGATCAGGCTAACCATTCAATGAACCACAATTATAATAACAAAAATAAGCACAATTCGGCTTACCAGCAGACTCTCGAAAGTGATCTGGATTACTTGGAGGGTCTGAATTCGGCACTTCTGGGAAATGCGTTCAGCGTGGATGATGGAAGTCTGCCTGGACCTTGGATACACAATTTCTTGGGAGAAAGTTTTTTCAGCCAGTTTGACGATGAGATGTTTCAATTCGTATGAGCGCTCTACTACATTTAGTTGATATTTAGTTCAATGTCGTGTTTGTCAGAGGACTCTTAGCAATGTTATTCGTCCTGATATCATTACATCTAGCCCTAAGCGGTTTGAGAATATCACCTATCGATTGACATGTTAAGCTATCTCGTCATTTTGCCAGCGTACATAATTTTCTGTCTTCATCACTTCAACTCTCATCAAGACTATCAATAACATTTGAAAATTCGCCGAACTCAACTAGACTCAGGTGGCCGAACCGAGCGGAGATGGTCCAGTATGCTCGGCGCCGACGATGTCACCCACAGCAAACCACGAGTCACAACACATGAAGCTGATTTACCCCGCAGTGGGCCGAGATAGGTCAAAAGACTTGGAGAATTTGAAAATGGAGCTATTTGCTAGTGTTTCTAACGCTCGGTCAAGTTTCCGGTTGACCACAGCCATCAAGTAACGCCGTTTCGGTGGGAAGTACAAAGATGTGTCAATTAGTTCGTTTACAAATTTGAACCTTTGGGCAAAATTCACTATAAATGCTTTATTATATTATTTATCTATAAAACTAGAGCCCTAGAACAACTATCTCCACAATGCCTGGCCGTTTTGAGGAAAAAGTCGCCATAGTCACCGGCGCTGGCTCCGGCTATGGACAGGGCATTGCTACCAAGCTCAGTCAAGAAGGAGCGGCAGTAGTTATTGTCGACCTTGCGCAAGAAAACGGCGTCAAAGCAGCTGCCGAGTTAAGCAACGCCATGTTTATTCACGCCGACATCACAAAACGAGATTCATGGGAATGCGTGCGCGACACCACAGTTGAAAAATTCGGGCACATCGATATCGTCGTCAATAATGCAGGTGTTTGCTACGACAAGCAGGACACAGAAACTGTGCCGGAGAGTACATACGACTTAATGATGGCCGTCAATGTGAAGCCGATTTACCACTCCGCGACGGTTATTGTTCCCTTCTTGCTCAAGCAGAATACGCCCGCGGTCTTTGTCAATGTTGCCTCGACCAGCGCGTCAAGACCAAGGCCGGGGACGACATGGTATAATGCGTCCAAGGCAGCGGTTGTGGCGGCGACGAGCACAATGGCAATTGAGTATGCGTCGAGGAAGATCCGGTTTAATACCGTCTGTCCTGTGGTTGGACGGACGTCAATGTCAGTAGCTCATAACTTCACGTTCGACATCGGATGCTAATGGTGAATGTGTCAAATAGGACCGACTCACTCTTAGCAGACGAAGAGATGTGTAGAACGTACGCAGCGAGTATCCCCATGGGACGAATGTGTACTCCGAGAGATGTTGCCAACGCAGTAGCGTACCTGGCCAGTGATGATGCCGATTTCATAACTGGCGTTCATCTATCGGTGCGTGAAATACAAAACTTGAACCTAATATACTTGAAACTGACAAATTGATAATAGGTGGATGGTGGAAGATGCGTATAACTGAACATTTAATGACATGGACATCTGGACGCCATTAACTTTGAGTTTTGAGGTAGCTGTATATACATCAATGATGTAATTTGTCAAAGATGTTGACTATTCCAGATGTCCCTTTATCTATCAATTGATGTAGTAAAGCATCAGTAATTAATTATATGTACTGTAAATTGATATGAAACGATTGATTATATTGATATTTGTAAGAGACACTCAGAGATTTTAATAAACTACTTGTCTGCTATCGAATATCGATATCAAAAGAATGCAATTAAACTACATGTCAATTGATTGAGACTATATCTAACAAATCTCAGTACAGCGCCGACGGAAACTCGGACGGATCAGGCTGCTTGTCCTCTCCATGCATGAATCCATAATACCAAGTCAAATCCGAACCGTCGTACTCGCGGACATGGAACCCATCGCCAAGATAATTAAAAGCATTCCCACTCAGATACTCAATCTCAAAATCCTCAAAGCGCGGTTTGTCCAGCATGCGCAGATAGTGGATTCTCGAGCCTGGCCAGATGGTGGGTTTCCTGTTTTTGTCGCCGGCCTTGAACCAGGATGAACAAGGGCCGGACCAGGCTGTCCTTTGGACGTACAGGTCGGCATGTGCGGAGAATTGTTGGGCTGCAGACCGTTTTACTTGGATTTTCTTGATGTCTTCGACTTGGGCCTTTTCCATAACTTGGAAGACGTAATTTGTGTATGCTTCAACCATTGGACACACGGAGCCGTGGCCGATTGGACCGTACACTCCACAGAAGACAAAGTAGTTAGGGACTTCAGATGCTCCAATGCCGAGGTATCCCAGATTATTTGGGTCGTTATAGTCGTCCTGGACGTTGCGGCCGTTGCAAATGATAGGAAACTGTGGGCGGAACGAAGTGTCGAACCCAGTAGCACAAACAATAATGTCACACTCGTGATGAGTTCCATCTCCAGCAATAAAGCCAGTTGGCGTAATACACTGTAGTTCCTGCGTCAACGTCGTCGTTTTAGGATCTGCCAGTGCCTCGAGGAAGCCATTCCCAGGCGTCGGCCGACGACATCCAATGCCAAAATCTTTGGGCATCAGATGTTCGAGAAGATCCGGACGACTGGCGAGTTTGCGCTGCATCTCTTTCTCAGAGTACGACCGAGCGTTTATTGCGTCTGGAGAGTCGTTGACAACAATCTTGAATCTTTGGTTGAGTTCTGACTCGACACCTTTGCAATACGACAGGTAAAATTGGGGGTCTTCTCGAAATCGCTGCTTGGTCTCTTCAGAATAGGCAAAGTTCTCGCCATTTTTGCCGGCGTACTTGGGAGCAAAGCCAGCAGTAATCCAGGTTGCAGAGCGAGCAACTACGTATAGCTGGCTTACAGTGTCAAGAATCGCTGGTACCACCTGGACGCCAGAACTGCCAATACCCAGAACAAGGACTTTTTTATCTTTGAGGTCAACTGTGTTGTCCCAGGCAGCTGTGTGCATTTTCGGACCTTGAAATGTGTCCAGGTTCTTGACCTGCGGCCATTTCCACGTATTCAAGAAGCCACCCCCATTGATGAAGAAATCGGCATAGTCGACAACAGTGTCTGCCGGATTACCGTTCCTCATTACTGTGATTTTCCATTTGCCTTGCTGATCAAGCCATTCTGCGCTGCTAATGCGATGCTTGAACTTGACGTACTTCAAAACATCATTCTCAACCGCAACAGACTTAAAGTACTCAAAAATCTCCTTTGCACCAGAGTAGTAATGCGACCAGTCCGGTTTCCGAGCCCAGGTATACTGATAAGAAACACTGGGGATATCACAGGCGCAACCAGGGTATTTATTCTCCAGCCATGTACCGCCGACATCGTCGTTTTTTTCGTAAATGGTGAGATCAATGTTTTCCATCCTTTTTTGCAATTGGGATGCAAAGTTGATTCCACTGCATCCCATGCCCATAAACACGACCCTGAGTTTCCGTTTGGTGCCCATGGGGCTCTCTCGGATTTTGTATTCTGGGGCTGGGTCCACGCTGGCTAGTTGGCTGGTGATGCCATCTTTGAGCTGTTCGGTATGAAGAATATTCCTTGAAGTCACATCTGCGCCGGGATTTTGTAGTTGTGCCGTCATTTTGGATGTGTCTAATAGATCTTGAGAAACATAAATCTGAGTCGCCATTATGACAAGAATAGAAAGGGTATGATCTGTTTCAAACCAGACCAGGCGGGTTTGTACGTCGATGACAGGAGTATGCGCGAGGCATATTTATCACCTCCTGTTGATGGACTGTCACAAACCTGCTAAAAGATCACTTTCTCGTTCCGCGGCACATGATAATCCAACAGTTGCTGCAAGAGGGGTACCGGCAATGAAACTGCTCCAGCTGTATCATGTTCGGCGCTCGGTGATGTCTCCGGGGAGAGCAACGACCGAATATATCGACCGAGCATCACTGTTTACGCCGAGCGGGGTAGACAGAACATTGAAGTGAATTGCAGTTCATCTATGCAAAGCATTAAACAAAAAGAGAGAAAGAAAAAGAGGTCCAGCATTATGCATGTTTTACTTCTTTTACTACGAAACCCCATCAGCGCTCTGCGCTTTCTCTATACATGGATCGCCCTCTCGTCCATTGTAATCCTTAAACGGATTCTACTACCCCATATACCACACTATCAATCTACTAGGGTGCAGCTGCAACGGGCGTACCTATTGTCGTGCTCATCAAATTTTCCAGACCTTACGCACCGCCTGCCCGTTGGCCAAGTACAGCAGGCCAGGGCTACGCAGATTGGCATTGACTTTATTGGATATGTAATTCCAGGAACTCAGAGCCGTATCCTAGACAGTCTCACCAAATTGTCCCAGACGACAAAATGTGTCGCTCTTTATGCCCATGGAGGAGGGTATGCACGGGGGGAAGCAAAAATGTATATGAATTATATGGAGCGATGGGTGCAGAAAGCAAGGGAGTCCGGGTTAGACTTGGTTTTTCTGAGTGTTGAATATCGTAGGTCAATGATCCTTTTTTTTTACAAAGTGCTTATGCTGAGCTTTTCCAGCTCTAACCGACAAGGCACCTCATCCAGCTCAGAGGGATGCCTTTTTGAAGGCGTACCAGTATCTCCTTGACCAAGGGATATCGCCAGGGAATATCATCTTCATGGGTGACTCTGCCGGCGGCGGAAGTTGTATCCTGAGCAGCATTGAATGTCTCTCAGCAGATTCCAAAACTCGACAGCTACCTCAACCAGCCGGTAGCATTCTCCTTTCCCCTTGGATTGACATGTCCATGCGCGCCTTCAATGGCGGAAACGCACTGGCCGAAACGGACTACGTGAATGCCAACCGCGATATACCTGTGCTCGTCAAGAAATGGCTGCAAGACAAGATTGCGCCGACTTCACCGCAGGTCAATCCGCTCTATAGACAGCCGGAAGAGATTCAAGGGTTGAATCCTCAATTGATCCTGGTGGGTGCCGCCGAGTTCACATTGCCCGAGGGCAAGGACTGGGCGGCGCTCTGCGAAAAGGCCGGTGTGAAACATCGATTGGTGTGTGAATGGGGTCAGCTGCATAATTACGCTCTAGGGTCGGCGTGGGTTGAGCCTGCGATTAGGCATAGGACAGATGCTAGCATTGTGAGCTGGATGCAGATGTGTTTGGGAAATAATTAGACGAGCTTGTAGCGGTATGTAGAACGACTATATTCCGGGGAATAAACCTATCTCCAACTATTCCTGATCGAATAAAGCCTTTAAAAAAAATAGAGTCAGTACATCTCGGCGCGGAGGTCAATTTCTCGGAACAATCGCCGACGTTAAGGAATGTAGTTAGTAGATAACTTTGCCCGCCGAACGCCGAATCTAAATTCCAGTAGCCTCGTTTTTCCCCAGAATATCTTTCGTGTGTTTTGAACCCCATGGGGTGTGGTATCAGCTGTCCCCGCAAAATTATATAACCTCCAGCTGGAATCGTTGTCTGGGTATTGGTTTTGATTGTGGCCCTCCCGAAACAAATACATAGTACCTGGGCAACAAACGCATGTGTCACAGTATACGTAGTACTCTTTTCTTCTCATCTCTCATCCGAACCAATCAGTCGATCGATTGACTTGAAGTGTTTCACAATGGCTGCGTCGCCAGAAAAGACTGCGGCAGAGCATGTCGACTACAGTGATGGTGACAAGGACGAGAAGTCTGGGTCTGGCGACACGGACCTAGAAAAGAAAACCATGGCTGCCACAGAGGTAGAAGGCGTTGTTGAGTACGATGTGCATGAAACAAGAAAAATTCTGCGGAAAATCGACTACAGACTGGTACCCTTTTTATCGATTCTCTATCTGTAAGTGCGCTCTCTCATTCGGAAAAGATGTGTTGAGTTGGATGATGAATAAATAGCTAATGAGTTGGAATAATAGAGCATCGTTCCTAGATCGATCCAATCTCGCCAATGCAGAGATCGCCGGGATGGAAGAGGATCTGAATCTCCAGGGCCAGGACTACAATGTTGCCTTGACGGTCTTCTTCGTTTCGTACGCGCTTTTGGAGGTGCCAAGTAACATCATTCTGAAACTGATGCGGCCCTCACATTGGGTTGCTATCATGATGTTTGGGGTATGTCTTTTAAATCCGATTTTTTCTTGAGTCTGCTAACCGCTATTTCCATGATAGTGGGGACTTGTGATGACTCTGATGGGTATCGTCAAGTCATATAGAGGTCTTGTAGTTGCTCGATTCTTCCTAGGTGTTGCTGAAGCCGGCTTTTTCCCGGCTGCGTCGTATCTGCTGACTTTGTGGTAAGTCCAGCTCGTCGACTGCTATCCTGAATCCTATCGCTGAGGAAAATTTATCAGGTATAAACGGTATGAAATCCAAAAAAGAATGGCCGTTTTCTACACAGCCGTGTCCCTCGCAGGTGCCTTTAGCGGTCTTCTCGCATACGCAATTGAGAAGATGCAGGGCATCGCCGGGCTCAACGGATGGCAATGGATCTTTATCATTGAGGGCTTGTACCCAATCGTCTGCGCTGTGTTTGTCTGGTTTTTATTGCCAGATCAGCCCGAAACCGCAAAGTTCTTGACGCAGCCGGAACGGGATTTTGTAATTCATCGGCTTTCTACCGAGACTGGCTCGGGTGCAGGCAAGGTGACCAACTCTGACCGTATTCAATGGCGGCATATCAAGGACGCGTTCCTCGAATGGAAGGTTTGGCTGGCGATGGTTATATACTCAGCGGTCAGCATCGGTATTTACGGCTTCACTTCAACGGTGCCTATTGCCGTAGAGCAGCTAGGGTATTCTTCTGCTAATGCCCAGCTAATGACCATCCCAGTAAGACCATCGTCCATACTTTTGAATAAGAAAAAGAAATCTGACATGACCAGGTATACATTTCGGCCATGATCGGTGTGCTTGTCTTTGCTTTCTGGTCCGACTACGTCCGAGAACGCAGCGTGTTCATTATCGCAGGCTTCCTAATCGCGTCCGTCGGCTTCATCGGCCAACTTGCCATCCCGCACACGCGACTTGAAGGCGTCACATACTTCTTCCTCTTCCCCATCGCCATTGGACTGTACTCCCCGTATGTCTGTATAGTATGCCTGGTAGCCAACAACCTGGCACCAAGCTCAAAACGAGCAGTCGGAATGGCGCTGCTGGTGACAGTAGGCAACCTCGGTGGAATTTGCGGGAGTAATATTTTCCTGTCCAAACAGGCGCCCAAGTATCCCGTTGGATTTGGCGTCTGTTTGGGCGTGTTGGTCTGCTCGATCACGGCGACGGTAGTGATGCGGTATTGTCTCAAGAGGGAGAATCGAAGGCGAGATGAGCTTATGGCTAGCAGGTCACCGGAGGAGATTAGGGCTAAATATACCGAGGAAGAGCTGCTCAACCTTGGAGACCGGAGTCCGTTTTTTCGGTACACGTTGTGAGATGCACTTCACGTACGTACTGTACTGAACGAATAGGGCAAGACCTAGCGCCAAGTTTGCTTCCATAGTATTAGTCCATGAACAAATCGTTACAGTACAATTCACATGTAAAGACTCAATACATACCAGAGTCATAGCGGAAAGAATTACGGACAACACAAGGGACAAATCAAGGCTACCAAGCAGACAGCTTTTTTCCAAAAGAGGAAATAAAAAGCACGCCAAGCAACATTTGTTGCCGTAAATGGCCAAGACGGGACAGAAAACCGGGTTCTGCTGGAGAAGAGGCGACCAAGGATGGGGGACAGTTGTATAAACTAGCCACCAACTGGGCTCGTCTAGGGCGAAAAGGGAAAGCCCCTGGACCGATCGGTCGTAGTCTCCACTGCGCAATGCTCAAAGAAGAAGACGTAGGGCATTGCAGCTTGTGGCTTGAAAATTGCGACACATACGTCGTTTGGTCTTGACACGCTGCATGATATCATCTCTGGGGATGTTAGCATGCTACGAATATAGCGTCGCACGACCGCACGATACCAAAGTTTAAATCTCTACACAACACGAGGTGATTGACTGCTCATTTGCCAGTGCTGGCAGGGGATGTGTTGTCATGTTGATCAGGAAAAACGAGTTAGCTCCGGCACCAGCCCCATACGTATTATTTAGGTCGCCTGCAAGCTGCAATCTCATTTTGCTGCCGATCGAGGACTGCGCCACAATACAAACAAAAGTGTCAATATCACGCAGTCCAAGTGTGTAGTCTCGGTACTGAGCAGTCAGTATGGCGACTACCAACTGTGCAGAGTGAGGAGGCATTGCACATTGCACGCAGAACCGCATGCTGCTAGCGCGTGGTGATTTCGTAGCGCCCAATTGAGAGCGGCCAAGTGCTGTTCTCGAGTTTCATCATTGACTTTTTGCGTAACGGACTGAAAACGCGAAGGGACGAGTTCCTTGAAAAAACGTGGTTGTGAGGATCACTGACGTAAAAGTGATCGTTGGGCTAGGGACGATGATGATGATAATGATGATCGCATCAAGAGATTGGCCGGGAGTTCTCGATCGGAGCTAGTTTTCGGCGCCAAGGCTAAACAAGCTCGCTCTTGGCAATGATCGGCCGTTGTTTTGCACCTCAGTCAATACTCGGGCATCCCTAGCAACGAAATATTCGACACAATTCAGCATCGTCTGCACGAGATGGGCCGTGGCTTGTAAGAAGAGAAAAAGGATTGCAGTAGAGACACAGAACAAGCAGGCAGCAGCAGCGTTTGTTTGCTCTTTGTGCTGTCCACGGCAGGAGCCCAGATCCGGCGCAGGATAGCTCCTTCCTCGAGATGATTCGAGCCGACGCCAGCGTGACGTCACGGGCAAACCCTAACCGGCAGCTCGCAGGCAAGCTCTTGCGCTGTGTATTCAAGTAATTAATTAGCTAGCGAGGTACCTAGTGACTGCTGCGTGCTGGCCACGTATGCGCTGTAGCTGTATTGTAACGCCTGTACCGTGATTATTACCATTGATGCTGGCCAGAACAGGCAGGCGCGCTCCACCTCGCACCTGCTGCTCTTAAGAAGCCCGGCCTCCCCTTGCCCCTTCTTCGCCCACATTCTTCCTCCATTCTTCTTGTGATACCCCCAGCTACATGCTCGCGTGCTGAAAAAGAACATACGTACCCGTACAACACATTAATACTGTTCCTGCGATTGTCAAACGTTCAATCGCCCCGATACATAATACTGATACTTCTATTTTTGCTCGTAACCTGATCGCACCGCGCCCGCCATCATGGGTAACAAAGCTGTCAACCATCCAATGGACCCCAAGAAGCGGGATGCTGTGTGTTTTTGCTGTCTATTGGTCTCTACGCGTGAAAAGCTGACGAAAGCTTAGGATATTGATACCAAATTGCAATTCTACGGCATCTACAGTGGTAAGTGGCCGCACGCCGGATTTGATAATCATAGTACACGATCGCTGACAACGTCCGGCAGCTTTCGCCAATGGCAAACTTCCAACCGTATGTTCTTGCCTAGCCATGACAAACACACATCTAACCTGTGCAACAGAACAAGCAATGCGACGTTGCTTTGAACAGCGCCGCTAACTCCAAGTGGCTGACTTCACCTTCGAACGAGTTGTCCGACGATGGCAAGATTCTGGTGAAGGACTTGCGTGATGTTATTGAACAGGCCAAAAACCTCTTCTTGTCCAAGAACGAGGGAGAGCTGTTGCAAGAATTCATCTGGGAAGCCCAGCAGATCACTGGCGAGGATGTTTCAAAATTCGCCTCGCCCGTTAACAAGGAAACTTCCCAGCAGGATGCTAACAAGGCTGCCGAGGGCTTCAAAACTCTCGGTACTTTGCTCATCACGAACGGTGAATTCCGCAAACTACGTATGGTTACCTGCTCCCATCAGTCGACGAGCTCGTGCTAACCCCTTTGATTTATAGTAAGCGATGCTGTCGTTCTACTCCGCGATATTGCCGGCGATGCCGCATCCAACGCCGCCACCAAACTCAAGCCCAGCGAGGATGCCCTTGCCCAGATTGATCAACCAGCCCAGGACAATGTCTGGCACGACAAGCCCAACATCTCCAAAGAGCAAATCAAGGCCCAACTGCGTGAACAGGCCCAGAAATTCAAGCCTGCCGTGAGTCTCGCCCAGCCTCGCTAGTTGCCCCGTTGAATACTAATTGGAACCAGAACAAGGAAGATGTTGAGGCTGCAGTGAACGAAGGTGCCAACGCCGCCATGGGAGGCCGAGAGGAAATTGCAGGTTCTGAGATTGATTCTCAAGCCGGCGCTAATGCAATTGCCCAAAGCCTTCAACAATCTGCCGACAAGAAAATCGCCCCAGAAGACAAAGAAAGGGCGCAGAAGGCGGCTGATGAGGCCAAGGGTGTTGCTGGTGAATATGCCCGCCGCACCAAGGAATTTCTTGCCAAGAAGATGCCAAAAGAACGTCGCGAACAAGTCATCTGGCGCCTAAAGAAGATGATTGTTGAGATCCAGGGACACTCGGACTGTATGGCCCTCCCCATCTTTTGTCTGTTGTACAATATCTAATAATTCTGTAGACCAGCAAGCCATCGAGACCCTCCTTACCCTTGCCGAAACATATGGCGGTCACGGAAAGAACGTCACCCAGCAGGGCTCGCAGAGTGCAAAAGGTGCTAGACAGGACACGAATCTTCAGCAGGCAGAGACTAACTTGAGGGTATGATAGGTTTATTACAGGACAAAAAAAATATGCTGACGCAATTCAAGACATTAATCGAGAGATTTGCCAACAGCACATCAACCGATGACCTCTTTGACTCGCTCAACCAAATCTACCGCGATGCGGAACAAGATCCGCGTCTTAAGGACTGGTTCAAGAACGTCGACAGTTACATCCGGTAAGTTGTGTCTTCTAATTTCCATGTTCTTTACTAACTAGCTACAAGAACATGTCTGCGCGAGCAAGGCTTTGTCTTGCAGGACGCTGCCACGGCACAGTGGAACAAGCTCTACGACGAAGGCCGCTTCCTGCTTCGTGACCGCTACAGAAATCATACCGACCGTATTGTTGACGAGATCAAGTTTTTGGGTAACCAATTCGATGAGGATCCTCAAAACCGAGCATTCCGTCAGTCAATGGAGAAACTGTTTAAGGATTTGGGCCAGGATCAGTACGGCAAACCTGTCTTCAAGCCTCATCTCATCAAGGATATCACAAACGTTGTGATTCCTGAGCTCTTCCAGTCTGCTCGTTATATCCCTATCCCCAGAATCGAAGTTTCGGACCCCGCTGTCGACATGGTAAGTTTTGTGGCAAGTTGGGAGGTCTCGCCGATTAACTTTGTATAGGTCATTGAAAACTTGGTTATCGAAAGCGACAATTTGATGCCCAATGTTGTAGAACTTAGCACCGACAACTACTGGCGATGGGGACGTAAGAAGATCGCCAGCAAAGATGACCACAAGGTTTGATTTCTCCGGCCAAGTGTAGTTTCGTGCATTACTAATTTGAGGATAGTTTATGATTTCCGCTTCTGGCATTCAAGCTGATATCAGAGATGTTAGCTATTACCTTAAGAAGAAGCAGGGATTTCCCTCCATCACCGACACCGGTGTCATGGACCTCTTCCTCGGCGGCGAGGGATTCAGTTTCAAGATCGCTGCTTCCAAAGCCCAGAAATCTGACAACGCTCATCTTTTCAAGGTGGACAATGTCAGCGTCAATGTGAAGAACCTGAACATCAAGCTGAAGAAGTCCAAGCACAAGCTTCTCTTCAACATCTTCAAGCCCACTTTATTCAACATTGTTCGCCCTGCTATCCAGAAGGTTTTGGAGAAGCAAATCAGGGAAGCGTTCGTCAAGGCCGATGCCTTTGCCTACCAAGTGCAGACCGAGGCCCAGCGCGCTCAAGAGGCAGCCCGCGACGATCCCGAAAATGCTGCCAACATCTTCTCGCGATATGCCGACGCTGCTCGTCAGACCCTTACCGAGAAGAAGAAGCAAGCCGAGAAGATTGCCAAGCGCGACACCACTGTCCAGGTGGCAATGACACACCACGATGCTCTCTTCAAGGACATCAAGCTGCCTGGCAACGTCACCAACAAGGCAACCGAGTACAAGGAGTTGTCTGCCAAGGGCGAGCGCTGGCATACGTCTGTATTTGACTGGGGCAAGGCTGCACCTTCGACGAATCTGCCTAAAGCGGCCGCAATTGCCCGCAAGCCTCACACCACGGCCGACAGCACTCTGCGCGAATATGGCCAGACAAATGGCGCCAATGGCCACGCCTTAAACGCAACTACCAACGGCAACTTCAAGAAGGAGGTTGACCGCGCCTTTGACACCAATGGCACCGCGGCCACCAACCTCACTGCTTAAACGGGAAACTAAAAGCCTGTGCTGTACAAGATTTGATTTCCCTCGCTATTTGTGATGTTTTTGTCGATTTACGAACTGCGGTTCAAGTTGAATATCCCTGGCACGTTCTAATGGAGTGGTACTGATGTAATGACGTTGAGTAATACCTCTGTATGACTATGGTGGAAAGTCGTTTCGATCTTTGGTAGTCTATTTCCTATTTCCTAATATAACATGTGTGTGTCTGAAAGAACAGTAACTGGTAATTCTTAAATTGTAAACCGCAAACCATAAGTCACAAATAATAGAGTGGATGTCAATAGTATATGGAACGAATCATAAATTTGTTGGGGAGACCCTTGCGTTAGCTCCTGCTTGGCCGGGTCGTCTCACATGCACCCGCCGAGTCTGGTCGGCTCATCTTTTTTGTCATTACACCAACGTCGCGCTCCTTTTCTTAGAAACACCTTGCGTATGTATGTGCCTGCAGAACGCTGCTTGTTGACTGACACTAACAATATTTTCGATCAACAGTTTCCCTCAATTGACCTTCAATTGACAACCACCCTCCGACAATGCCTGCCAAAAAAGCCACTACGAAGCCTGTCGCAGGCAAGAAGCCATCTGGGCTCACACGCATCTACCTATTCCTCTACAACCTCGTGAGCCTTGGACTATGGGCCTCTTGCACCCTGCGCACCGCGCTGCTCATCCCGCAACACTTGGAGGAGCACGGCAGCCTCTCCGGAATCTTCGCACAGGTCTTCCCTCTCCTCGCTCTCACGCAGTCGCTCGCCGCACTCGAAATCGTGCATTCGCTGGTCGGCCTCGTGCGCGCGCCCGTCGTCACAACTGCGATGCAGGTAGCTTCGCGGTTCTTGGTGGTCTGGGGCGTTATGTTTGCGTTCCATGAGGGTTCGGACTACGTGCCTACAAATGCTGGTATCCTGGGTGCTGCGGGGCAAGATACGCAGTACGGTGATTATGCGTTTTTGGGATGTATGTTTGCATGGGGAATTACAGAGTGTATTCGTTATGGGTTCTTTGCTATGCAGTTGGCTGGTGTTGGTGTTCCTGGGTTTTGGCTGTGGCTTCGGTATGTTTTTTTTTTGTTGGTCTGCGTCTTCTCAAACTAATTGGGACTGTTCAGATACAACACCTTCTTCGTCCTCTATCCTATCGGAATCTCGTCCGAGTGTGCTCTCATGTACCTTGGACTTGAGCCAGCTGCTCGGTTTGTGAGTGAGTACTATCAGTGGTTTCTGATCGCCATGCTGGGAGTTTATGTGCCGGGTAAGTCAGCCCAACCTTTTCATTTTGTCATTACTAATTCTTTCTATAGGAAGCTACGTTCTGTACACGCACATGATGGCACAGCGACGAAAGGTGATGCGGGGGAAGAGCCGTGTTGAGTAGATTTCTGCAAGAGCGAGTGTATATTAGGTTACCCTACCGCTACTCTCAAAGTAATTATTAAAATTATAATTCCCGCATGATATCTCTGACGGCCTTTGCTGCGAATGCCTTGCGTTGAGCTTCAGGTAAATCTGCCGACATGTCTGTTGCTGTCTGTTAGCATCATACAAGAAAATAATAACAGCGGCATACCTTTGATAGCTCTCATTCTCATCATCAGCGTTTCCAGATCGTCGACTTGCATCTCCGAGTCTCCCCCGTCATTACCATCATTATTCGTATCACCATTATCGTCGCCGTTATTGTTAATAGCAAATCGTAACCCCATCATCTCTCGCTCCAATTGCCCAACTTCCAACCCAAGCCCGCCGTCCTCCTCCATCCCAGCCAGAAATCCATTTGCGTCGTCGTCAACCTCATCGTCACCTGCAGATGGCGACCCCCATTCCAGCGCCGACAACACTTCCTTTACACGCGGCAGGCCCTGCAACTCGCCAAACTCGTTCCTTGTCGTAGACAAGCTACTCGTCTCTGCGGGATCCCATAGGACGACCTCGAAGCCGATAATGCCCATTTCGTAGAGTGTATCTTCCCACCACGCAGCACTAAAGGGGTCGACCTGCTCAGGCTGATAACCATCACCGTCATCATCTCCTTTTTTCTCTGTTCCTGTTGTGTTGTTACTGTTGTTGCTGTCGTTGAGCAAAACCAACAACCCCGGAACCTCGCCCATCCCGCCATCCCTCTCCTCCTCGGTTTTTTGCTTCACCTCATTGACAATACGGACCGTATTTTTGATGACTTGCGCATGTTTCGTATTCCTGCTCCCCTCTTTCTCGCCATCATCAAAAGCCTCTGCCGGAATCGCCTTACTCGGCATCACAGGGTTCCGTGCACAGACAAGTAATGCCCCGATTGCGTCACGCACAACTTGGGCTTCATCAGATAAAAATTCTGTTTTCCATTGCCCTCCTGCTTCTTCTTTTTCTGTTTCGGGAACGGACGGCGTGATCTCGTCAACCCAGATGGGCACGTCGGCGGTATAGTATCGCGTTTCGATGTGTAGCGGGGCATGTGTTGTGTATCCTGCAAAGGAGGTTTTTGATGTTTCTGTAGAAGACTCGACAGGGATCTGGGGTAGAGTATCTTCGTTGACGGACTCGCCCGTTAGCGCAGATAAGAGTGGGGGGATTGTATTAATGGGGTCTATCGTAGGAATTGTATTCGTGGTTGTTGAAGTTGTAGGCGTGAGAATGAGCAGACGGCGCGGATTCGTGATTGTTTTCGGTTTGGAGTCCATTCTTTTTTATTGTGCGTGTTCTCCTGACCGGCAGGAGGCTGTGGTCTAAATATAATACAGAGTGAAAGCGAGAGGATGGAGAATGAGTTGTTTGTGGTTGAAAGTGGTTGATGAAGAAATTAACAGTGTGGCTGCGGGGTATCCATTCATTCTCCGCGCGGAGGTCCGGCGCATAGCTTTTACCCTGTATACGTAGTATATATCCCCTGACGCTGGCCATTAATTGCTGGCCATTAATTGACTTTCATATACCTCTCATACAGTAGTTCTACTTGAAATTTTACATGGAAACGCCCAGACAGATTAACAGATTCTGTCTAGTCAGAGTCCAGAAAAAAACCGACACAACTTTTATTACAGTATCCATCGGATTGTTCAAGGTATTCGTAGATCGGCAGTCGATAATCAACAGACAACACCAATATAAAAACAAAAGGAGAGCAAAAGACAAGAAAAAAAAACCATCAAATCTATCCCCGTCGCTGTCCACGAGCCCTGTTAACAGTAGCTTTACCACGAGCCAAACCAACACCACGACCACGCTGTCCGCGGGAACGGAACATCGGAGCGTTTCTAGAAAGAAAGTAAAAAATAATCAGTCAATATTTTATACTGGCAGCGGTGTATATAGGGAGAAAGGAGAATACCTCAGCATGTCCGGCACAATAAAGAAGCGCACGTGGCTGCCCCGAATGTAGACCTGGTCCAAATGCGACACTCGGCCGTCGCGCGCGGTGACTGTGATATCTTTGAGTTGCACGTTCATGTTGTCCTCGGCTGGATATGTCTGTCAGTGACTGTCCGGCTTGGAGAGGGGAGAGTGTAGAAGTATTGTGGCGATGCCATGTCCTATCCAGTGCGACCAGAACATCTGATCCACTGGGCATAGAACACAAACAATTCTAAAAGAATCAAAAACGCACCTTCGAGCAGTTTTCCTCGGTATACCTGGCCGGACGTAATCTCTAGCGTAACGACATGGCCCTGCAAAGATCCTCAAAGTTAGCAGCGAACTCTTTCCTCAAACCTGTCGAGTGACAACAGTGACAACAAAAAAGGACAAAATTTACCTGTGCTTCGTTCAACAGCTTAATCGGAATCCCAATCGTGCTCGTCAATTTGCCCATGATGTCCGTCTGTGTATTCTGGCCTGGTCTGGCTTCGATGTCGCGTGAATGAAAAGAAAGAAAAAGTCGGCAAAGGGCAAGGCGGTGTGCGGTGCGTTTGCTGGTGTCGCGAGAATCACAATCAGGAAATCGAAGACTGCACGAAAATAAAATTTCTTGCGATCAAGATGTCTAGCAGTGGGGAAGCTGTCGTCGAAGGCGAGAGCAGAGAGGTGTGGTCGCAGGTAGGTTGGAGAGAAGAGGTTCGCTCGCAGAAAGCGGAATGAGATCTCAAGCGTGGGGCGCGCGTTGCGGCTCTGGAGTTTAACTACCCTGGCATTCATCCTTACACCTAACAGTCTGGACAACCTGGATAATTCCGACTGCATATATCAACAATGTACTCTCGTTAATTTGCCAATAATCATACACACAAAATGGTCAACTCCAACCTGCAGGCCTTCAACCTGACCGTGTCAACGCTACTCAAAACCCCATCGCATCTACTCCCCAACCTCACGATTCCCACCTTTCTCGACCTACCAGAGCAGCTCGGTGCTCATCTAGTCCGACAACCACCTTCTTCTTCTTCTTCTTCTTCTTCTTCTTCTTCTTCTTCTTCTTCTTCTTCTTCTTCTTCTTCTTCTTCTTCTTC